>QKQZ01013027.1:0-29720 GCA_003595255.1 Solenopsis fugax
AGCAACAATGTTGCTGCCATTAATCACGATCGTCGGATGCATCACGCGCCGTCTCATCGTCGCCCGACGCGGTGGTTTCTCGTCGTAAAACGGGCGACGGAGCCCGCCTCGTTCTTGCCGTACGCGCAACGTCATCCATCATCGCGCCGGCGACAGCCGCGTGCTATCAAAAGCCGCCCTGACTGCGTATTCCGACTGTGTACACGAAGAGAAGTCAGCCGGCCTGATCTAAAGTTTCGAGGTCCGCGGGCCCTGAAGATAAGACGCACGAATCGTCAACCATTAAGACGGCGGTTCTCAAGCCGCGAGCCATTCCAGGTTATCTTCCAGTACATGCTTCAGAAAAATTTTTATAGTTTTTATAAATTTTTCATAGTGTTTTAAATTGCTTTCTTTTTATCATGAACGCTGCCCTAGGCCTTTAATGCCCATCTTAATGTATACGTTATGCAGGGTTGGGTAAGTTAATAAATTTTTTTAACTAAATTAAGTTAAAGTTAATAGCACATAAAATTAATTTAGTTACGTTAAAAGTTATATGAATAAAAAATTAACTAACAATTAAAGTTACATTAAGATTAAATTAAATTTATAAAACAAATAATTCTCTTCGCGAGATCGACCGTCACGTTTTTCTTCCAAATTCTTTCATATTGAGTGAAAACACGTTGAATGAGTACTTTTTAACAAGATTTGAAGTAAATAGTACGTAGACATAGCGCTGTATTAAATCAGTATAACAGATATCTTAACCTCTGATTCGTTAACTTTAACATTTAATAACTTTCTTCGCAGAGCCGATCGCCACGTTTTTCTTCCAGATTCTTTCATTTTGAGTGAAAACGCATCGAATGAGTACTTTTTTTTATCAAGATTTGAGGTGAGGATGCTATTCTAAATAATTACCGAAATGTTAAATGGCTGGGCACACACAACACAAAATCAATGAATTCTTCGCGAGATTGAAATTCTGGAATATTTGTAATCTCTCTTGAAAGCTCTCTCAATGAATGTGGGCACCACTGCATTAGGACGCATACCAACAGAGCGGCCATTAAGAAAATAGATCAAGTTCTCGGCCAACTCTCAACTCTGAATTGAGTTTCCCCCTGCGCGCGGGTTAAACCGTTTCGCGAGGAATGGAGCGGCGGAAACTCTTTGATCAGACGATGAGTCTCCATTTCTCATCGACGTTTTTCGCGAAGGTAGTTCACCGTTTCGGATTAGGCGGAACAATTCTCTTTTCAAAAACCAAGTCATTCTGCTTTCAACTTTTTCTTATAAATGTATCAAATCTTCATTACAGCTTTAATAACTTTACCATTCTGTTAAAATTTATGTTAAATTGCAATATTAAATATATTTTTGTTAATTATTATTTCTTGAATATAATAGCAATTTTTATATATTTAGCGACATATTTCAATTTTTAAAAGAATTATTTTTATCATTTTTTTTATTGCTTATTTATTTGTTTTTTTTTAATTACACAGAGAATTTTTTCATATTTACTCTGAAAATATTATATAGTAGTTATAAAACAACATTATATTTCGATGAGAATTTTAAATATTTTTTTTATTTATTAATATATATCTATTACAAATATTTTTTTATATTTTAACACAATAAAATATTAAATATATTTGATTATTTTTACTAAACTGTATAATTAAATTGCAATGATTTTAAAATATGTTTATGAATAGTTTATGATTTTTTATTGTTTTAAATAGATTTATTTAGAATAAATAACAAGTAACGATAAACATGTACAATATCTTATATAAATTTTATAATGCAACATGATCTGATTTAGTCAATTATGATAATTTTATCATGCTTCATATTAAATTTTGCGCGCTGTTTATTTCATAAATAAACAATATAATACTTTTATTTATAGAAGAAATGACGTAGCACATAAGACAGGAGACTTCCCACTTACAGTATATTACAGAACATGTTTCAGTAATGTTCTGCAGCAATATTTCTAAATATTCTATAATATTCTGTGTTGTTTGGGTCAGAGATCTTGAGTTCAAATCCTACTAGGGTAAGCGTGTTTTCCAAATATGATATATACATATACATATATATAACATTAAATACATAATTAAATATGAGACAAATTTCGTATATGATTATATATTATACAAGAAAATTTTGCCTCAAAGTAATATATTAGTACATAGGTAATACTGATGGTAAAGTAGATTATATTGGATAGATATTGCTATACCAAAAATCGATACTGATTCTCAATTGCAACAATTCTTTGAGCGTAGAGATTCTGGAGGCATCGAGCCGTACGCCATTGCATTTATAATGTGCATACTGCACTTTATATGTAATATCATAACATTGTTATCTTAATGTTAGCTCAATATAGGACCAGTACTGAAATATGAAACCCATTTTTCGATGCAAAATCGGTACCTTGCCAGGATTCAATATGGGTTTAATGTATTCTATTCTCATTTTAGGTAGTAGAAGTTTTGAAATTGATAAAATAAATTATTAAAATATGCGAACAAAGCTTATCGTTCACTCTCGTAATATTCGTCATCACGCGTGCAGCTAGTGTTGGCCATTTGTAGTTTAGATGATGAAAAGGCCAATCACGATCCGATCGATTACAACGGATTATGGAACATCAACGGAACAGATCGGGATACAGACTGCTGCCTGGTATTTCTCCTTACGAGGCCAGGAAATTAGAACCATTTCCAGAGCAATTTCCTACCTCTCTAGTATACACGATGCTCTCACTCCGCCCTCTCATTTTTGCACGATGAAAGGGCCATCGTGATATTAATCTAGTCGCTCTTAAGGGTGGCACGCGGAGAAAGAGCAGATGTAACATGCAGCTTTTTCTTCGATAAATCAATATATAGATTCAGTTCGTTAACGTGAAAGCTATACGCTAATTTCCATTGAACCGATTTTTTTTCTATATTCCCGATTTATTTCCCTAAATATTGAATCTTTCAATATCTTATTTTTAATAAAAAATATATTTAATAAATAATGGTAGAGAAAAATTGTTAATAAATGTCGTGTAATAATTTGGAAGTTAATGTTTTTACATTGAATTTTATTTAATTTCTTTTACACTCTCAAAATAAAATGTTTTATTTATTTTGTTTTATATATTATTTATTTATGCTTTTATTCTTATCATATTTTATAACAATAAGCATTTAACAACAGTTGAGCAAATTACGGTTTAGAATGGCGAAACATCGTGGGCGGCCGAATTCTGATCCGCGTATTATAGTACACCCCTCCCTTAGATGGGAACTGGGATCGTATCAGGATTCTTCCTCAGAGAGTCAGCCCTTGAAGATTCTAAGGAATATCTCACACGGGAGGTCCTCTTCTCATTGAATCTCTAAAGAGTATCCTGTTCCGAAACGGCTCGATATTTCTGAAGCGTTGAACGAATTTAAAAAACAAGCAGGATTGACTCCTTTCTCATGAATCAACAAATGGAAATCTTTATATTATTTTAACGGAAAGATAAAAAGGTGGAGGGAGAGGAAGTTTAAATAACACATTATTAAAATGCTACAAAATATAAAAAACTTAAAATGTTCAGATTATATATTTCTTTTTATTTTAAACAACAAAATTGCTCTTTGTCCCGAAATAATTTTTTGCAATGACGGTATCGAAGAAACAAGAATATTCTCGATTCCACTTATTAGAATTAGAGTTTAGAATTACTACGCGATTGAAAATTAGAAACACCACGAGTGTTTAGAAATCGCCGCGCAGTTTGACTGATAACATCCGACGTGTATGTTTCCGTACGAGAATAGTTTTCGAGACTGGCTTCTATGTCTTGTGGAAATGTTTACCGCGAGAACCATAACTGATGAATCATTTTCAGGCTTATGCTAAAGAGAGTTGAGAGAAATGTGCTTGCTTTAACTGCGTCAATTCGCAGATCGTTATTGCAAAGTCATATTTCACACAAGCTTGTATTCTTAAACAGAATTTGGTATTCAAATTAACATATACATTGTGATAGCATTTTTAAAAAATTTTTAAATAAAATTAGATATTATTAAACAGTAATTCTAAGAGATAACAGAATTGTACATTAATAATATCATAACGAGTAATGTTTTTTTTTTTATTAATAGCAGAGTAATTTTTTTAGCAACAAAGAATTAATCACTGCGTTAAATAAGCAAAAATATGTTAGGATATCTCGATTGCAATTATGTATTAAATTATTATTATTATATTTACAGACTAATGATTGCACAATGATTCAATGACGTGAGAATTTTCCATTATAATTAAATTATCTTTGAAAAATTCCCAGACAAAAACATTATTAACGATATATGTATAAAGATTATGAAATCTTAAAATGTATTTCAAACGAATGACAAGAATTTTTTTGTTAAGAAAATAGATAACGCAAAAATGCATGGATTTTTATAAAAAAATTTTTGGGAGAGATGTTTTGACAAGCAGCCGTTGGCGGTGTTACAGGCAATCGGAAATCGTGGGTGGAAAAAGTGATCGGGATGCAATTTTCTAGTGAAGATCGGTGTACGTTATTGCATCGCGAGTGGGCCGCGAAGGATTGATATGCAAATGCATCTTTTACATTCCGTAGACTTTGTTGGTTACGTGGCAGGTCGATATACAGAGGAAAAAAAAAATGAACATGAAATTTATTTTATCAGGGAAACGATCTCTTTTATTGTTTTTATTTGTAATTGATTGATGTTGATAAACTTTAGATAAATCTTAAAGTTGGGAGGATTAAATTACATAAATTGCCAGGTACAAAATTAACTAGTAATATTCATATATTGGGAATTATTTTTTCTTAATTAGAATTAAAAATATTTCTAAAATATGATAAACAGTTTCTTCTGGATTGCAAAATTTATATTTTAGATATCAATAGCAAATCTTTGACAACTGGAATTTAAAAATTTTTCATTTGCTTGTAAATCTTATGTTACAAAAAGGATATCAAATAACTGATTTTCTTATTGTTTTGCCTTTTTTCCAAATCAATTACATTTTTTATTTAATATACTTTCTTAAATTGAATTAATCGCACAAAATTAATATAAATTTATTTAAATTAGTAAAGTAAATAAATTAATAAATTAATACTAAAAAAACTAAAATAAAATTTTATTTACTTGTTAACAAACTATAAAAATAAATTCCATCATATAATAATTTTATTAAATTAACAATATCAATTGTAAATCAATCAATAAAAATATCACTGATAAAAACAGTAAAAGAATTTCGCTGAGATTCAATGACTATTTCATTGATCTTCAATATATTATAAATTCGTACTTTGCAATTATATTTTATATCTCACTGATAATATTAATTCTTTCAGTGAAATGAATCTTATTTACAGCATTATATTCATGACTCTATCATCGGTGACTATTTACTGTCTTTCAGTGATAATACACTGATTCTCCGTTTTAAAAAGTACATGAGCACATGTAAAACTAGTTGTACATTGACAATTTTCATTGATTATACCGTAATTATACGCTCATTTACATTAAAACGAGCTCTCTCTTTCTCTCTCTTTTTCTCTCTTTTCAAGAGATTTAATTTCAAGTGCAACTTGTGACAGACGCAGTCTCTCATTATAAATTTCGCGATGTAAATAAAAGTTGCATGCAATGAGTCGGTTCCTTGTCGCTGGTTCATCGATCGTTAAATACCACGATTTACGAGCGGCGGTACTCTCGTTAATTTCTTTCGACCTGTTTGCAGCACCGACCAAAGGGATTGTAGAATCACATGCGTATCAGTCCTACTTCCCCGCCCGTTCCCTACTCATATTTCTCGTATGAATCACGCACGGACGTGAGGCAGGATTAATTTTCGTTGCGTGCGAAGGCGCGTGTCTTCCTCGACGACAGCGCTATTTAAGATCAAGATTATTACCTTGGATTCTTATACATTTATTCCAATCGCCGTCACCTCGCCAATCGTTCAAAGAAAATTTATGATTAGTCAAATTAATGTAAATTTAATTAAATCGAATTAAATTAGTAAAATAAAATCTAAAATAAAATCGTACTAACTTATTAGTGTAAACAATAAAAATAAATTTAATCAAATAATTTTATCAAATTATATTGTTATAAAATATTAAATTGTATCAATTTATATAATCGTCAAATTAAACTGATTTGAATTCAGTTTAATTATTAATTCCTGACGCGGTCTAGTCCTCGCTCGTAGGGGATTCAAGGCAATTCAAGCTCGATCGTGAAACAAATCCCCGCGTCGCGTCCCGTCCTGCCGCTCCCTTTGTCTCAGGGAATTCAATGGCTTCGCCATTTCGCATCCCGAGCAGCTGATAGCGAAGCCAACGACGTCGCTTTCCCACAGTTGCTACGGCGGTTCCCATTCCCGCCTTCTTCTCTGCTTCGTTCCATGCGACGAGCAAATGTTCGATCGCTCGGAAAATAACGGATATACACTTCAACGTTGCTCGCTATCATTCCCTAACGAAACTTTCGAGCAGAACGCGAGCGGAAAACCGCAGGGATACGCGCCCGCTCGTGAGCTGCGACGATCGCGTAAAATCAATTTCAGTGCACTTCCGCGTCAAAGCAGAAAATTGTAAAAATAAAACTCTGTCGTGAAAATTAAAGTCTCTACAATTGCGTTGAATATTTATCGATCTAATAGTAATTTCTCACACAAATGCACACAATACAAGCACGATTGATGATCCACGATAGCTTTTGTCACGCGATAAGTAGAAGCTTCCTGAATTTCATTCGTTTATTCATAAATAAAATTTCAACTGTCTTGCTAGTTCTGATTAAAATAATTCCATTCAAATCACGCGATTAGAATAAAGCTTCCTGCCAATTTATAAATAACGGATTTGCATTGTGTTTATATGTGAATGCATCGGAAGGAACAAAGGCCTGAAGAAGGTTTGAAGAAGAAATAAATTCTCGCTTATCTCATCATAACGTTGCGTCTCTAAGGGTCCCAATACACGAATGAGCATCCTTAAGAATGAAACAGGATTGAATAATTCAGCAAACACTGAACTCATGGAAGAGGTGGGAGGGGGGGACTGAGAAGTGAAGAGGGAGAGAATCTCCACATCGGGAAGGTGTGCGTGAGCCTCAGACGCATTCATCTTCGAGAGCTTATGCTGGTGCAACGCGCACAGCCTCCGGCCGTGTCGGCCCGACCCCCGAAAGAGCATCAGACTTTAATGCCACGGACTCGCACTATAGGGAACCTAAATCACCCCCCAGAACCCTCACGCAGCAATCGATAGAAACCTGCTTGCTCGTAGAAGAACGAGGGGATGACGTGACACGCGTTTCGAGGGTTGTGTATAAACGCCATGAGTGTAGTATCGCTTCGTGGACGAAAGAGGTTTCACATTCCTTTGCGGCACACCCAAAAATTCTGTTATTTATTTTTCGTACAACTGCTCGACTTGCTCTTCGTTTGTCTTGTTTGCATCTTTGAATAACCGACTATAGGTCAAACCAAGGTAGGACATGGGATACAAAGTATAAACATGCGATTCTTTCTGTAATTGCTTTAACTGGTCTCTCTACTTGAGTTTGGTCTATAAATTAGGACATGAAATTTAGCTAAAAATAAGTCAATTCTTCATGCATTTTTATTTCTGATTTTTACTCCTCCTGGTTTATCTTGAAAAATGCTTAAAGTGTGCACTAACAAGGAAAGGTTTTGAGGTGTCCCCCTCCGATCTTGACGAGCCTTTAATATGTTATTGTACAGATAAAAATAAGGGACACGTATTTTTTTATACTTCCCCCACCACTTATTTTTTTTTTAATTTTTTTATCACTGTTATAAAGTACTCTTCAAGCCATTCAACTTTTAATTAAAACATTTTTCTCTATCTCTTATAGTTTTGACGATATATGCTTCGAAAGAAAAAAACAGATTTTCTTCAAAGGGTGTTTCACCCCCTAAAAGTGAAAACGGGCATGTATAAAAAAATACGTATCCCTTATTTTTATCTGTACAATAACATATTAAAGGCTCGTCAAGATCAGAGGGGGACACCTCAAAACCTTTCCTTGTAAGATAAAAATGCATTCTGCACTAATTCAGGTTCGATATTTTAGAAAATAGTAACTTGGCACTTTTAGGCTTCCGAGTGTTTCACTTACATAAATACAAAATATTAAAAAATACAACAAGAAATATAATTCACGCTCCTGAGATCAAATAAATAATAATAAAGGGCTTACGGAGCAAAGCTGGGTCGTAGTACTAATACAACAGTATTTCAAAAATAAACGTACTTCTTTAATTACACAAAACAAAAACAAGATATATGAATCTAGACGTTTCGACCGTGAATACGGTCATCTTCAGTAGGTAATGTACATATATAATTTGGCAAATAGAAAAAATTATTAAATTATCGCTCGTATAAATCGCAAAAGGAGTGATGTACTTGCATGTGATGTCATTCTTATGTAGAGTTCGCCAGGAACCCGTTAGATTATAATATACGTCGAAATCGTTATGGAGAATATTGGGCGGCCAAAATATCTATGTATCTGTCAGTCTCTGTGAATTTTGTTCATAATATACACAGTAGTCCGATCTATGACTGACAGAAAGCATTACAGACGAAGCGTGTGTGTTGCTCCAAAGACAAACCAATAATGTATGATTATAATCTAACGCGTACATTATAATCTAACGAGTTCCTAGCGAACTATACATAAGAATGACATCGCATGCAAGTACATCACTTCTTCTTTTGTGATTTATACGAGCGATAATTTAATAATTTTTTCTATTTGCCAAATTATATATGTACATTACCTACTGAAGATGACCGCATTCACGGTCGAAACATCTAGATTCGTATCTTGTTTTTGTTTTGTTTAATTAAACAAGTACGTTTACTTTCGAAATACTGTTGTATTAGCACTGCGACCCAGCTTTGCTCCGTAAGCCCTTTATTATTACCTTCTTCTTCGTGTGCATATATCATAGATATATGGGACCTACAGTTTTAACGCCTGTTCCGAACGGCCTATTAGGAGAGGTTTTCCTGGGCAGAGTTACTCTCGGTGGTTTGCCATTGCCTTCCGAAAGGCAGCGATCGAGTAAAAACCAATATGTTTTGGAATCAACGGGATTTGAACCCGGGTCTTCGGCACAGAAAGCAGACGCTTAATTCTCTGCGCCACGATCGCTACTATTACCTACAAAATATTAATCTGAAAAATCTTGGAAGTTCAAATATTGATGCACCGTCTTAAATAGGCATATCCTTTCTGCTTCTTCGCGCGGCGCGTCCCAAGACCGGAAGCTCTCGTAACCGTGCGATACCGCTGCAGCGCGGCGCAGTTTTCGAAATTGGGTTGCGCATAGTTGATCCTTCTAAGGGGCTTGCACAATGTAATGGCTTTCATGGAAATGCGTGTGGAACCTGCATTTCGCAAGTGGGCCACGCACGCTTCTCTATGCTCGAGCGCTCATGGCCACGTGGAGAATCACTCCCATTATGGTGGCCACTGTCGATCGGGATCGTATCGCGCGCGTAATTGCGTGTCTCCTTGTGTATATGTGCACGGTTATTCCTCGTTGATGCGTGAAGGCTCTCGTCTTTACGACTGCGATTCCTCGCGGGATCAATCGGCCGCGATTTATTTCCTACGCGGTGACGCGTGTCGATCATTTCTATTTCTGTCTAGAGAGCTATATATCGGCTGAAATAAGCAGTGTCGTACATACACTACCTGAACATGTGATATACATAAGCTGCAGCTGCAAAAGCCATATAGAAGATTAGTCTTATAGCTTTTCGACGCAAGTAAAAGCGCAGAATTCAGTAGCCATGCTCAGTTTGGTACTCTGAATGCCCCTACCCGTATATTTTACCGGCATCTTACTCGCGTGGCACACGAGTGCATGCATTATTATGCCTCATCTGCATCGCGAAGCAGAAGGATTGAATGGTATGCGCACGCGGCAGATGTTTGATTCTTCTCTTATGGTTTCGATCTACCTACCGTATCACGTGCTTGTGTTTATTGTTGTCGTAAGAATATTAAGACTGAGAACTCAATTGTCCGAAAATTAGGAGACATGACATTGAGAGACCTCGAGAATTGTGACACAAAGACTATTATATTACGCAGTTTCAGATAAATTACCGCAATAAAATTCGGTAATAATCGAAACTATATTGTATTTTCTATGAATCCAAATTTTATTTATTTATTTTTTATTATATATTTTAGAAATTATTTTATTAATTACTTTATTAAAATTTTTAAACAATATAAAACTACGTTTTCATACGTAAATGATACCCTTACATAAAGATTTAAAATGTGTATATTAAAAATATATACATCTTAAAATCAAAATTATTATTGAATATCCCTTTAAAATTACACGCACACTGCATTCCCATCATCCCTCGTATTAACCGCCGCTCGAACCGGTTAAAAGATGTGCATTTTATTTTACTGTTAACTTCCTCAAACGTTAATACGTTCTAAGTACAGCTCTCGCTCACGCGAGCTCGTTGCGCTTCCGTTCGACCATCTCACAACAACGGATCCTAGGACGAGAAGTCGTTACGAGAGAACAATCTCGTTCCGACGTAGTCGCGACGGCGACGTCCTGACGCGCAGGAAGAAAAAGCGTCTCCTGAAATTCCAGTTTAGCGTTTCGCGAAGTTTCGCGGCGAAAGTCAACGTCGCGTCAAGGAGGGGTCGACTGCATAATAGAGCCCGCAGACTCCCAGGCTCTGCGACAAAGAGTCCGGTTCCTCGTGAGAAGGAAGGAAGGAAGGTGAAACCGGCGTGCATGCAGGACGAGAAAGGGAAAGGGAAAAAAGCTCCCTGGCGGCTCCCTGGTACTCACTGTTCCGTCCGCGCGACAATAAACGCGTGCGCGTGTGCCGACGTGCACGGGAATCAGAAAGCATTGGCGAAACGAACATCTGCCACGCGTGCAGGGGGCGTACTTCCAATTTCTCTTCTCCCTCGTCTCTCCGCAATGGGAGAGAATTGCTTGCTTCTTAATACAGCGCGATACCGCCTCGCAGCGCATTGAAATTACGCGCGTATACGAACGTACATGCCATACATTTTTTATTGGGCATTTTCCTTATTATATCTCGAAGGTTAGTGAATTAGAGATCCTGTAATATCAAAGTGATCATGAAACAGCCAGTTTTGTTTGGTCTGCTATATTTTGTCAAATTCCAAGAGAGAGAAAGAGATAAAAAAACAATAGAAGAGAAAGAGAATGAGAAAGAATGTATATTCTTCCAAGGAAGGGTTTAGATCGCTTTATATTACCAGTTTCTGATTGTAAGACTTTAAATGACTAACTAAATAGAATGTCTTGATTAAGATTATACTATTTTTTTTCCTTTTATGAATTTCCTGTACCAATTAAGCGTCGTTTTCTTCCTACGATAATATTAAGCCAGAGATAATCCCAGTGTAATGACAAGTTCATAATTTATGGCAGAGAATCGCTCGCGTGATTCATTTTGTATTCGCAGCTGATATAAAGACGCACGTGAGAGTTTGAAAGTTCGGCACGAGCTACTGCGAGACTGGTTTTTCATGGTCCGCGATTCTGGACAATACAAGTCGCATGCGTGATACATCGTGGACTTTAAGCTCGTGCCATCCTCACATAATGTCCTTCCTTGAATACACAGTGTGTTTCGTTCACTTGTCATTTTATGTGGCCAACATACCAGCATTTCGACATTAATATATGATTATTTGTGCCAAATACATATATTGAAATACATATATTTATAATAATCAAAAACTATTTTTTATATATAAAGCGAGGCATTTAAATTGAGACATTTGAGATATCTTGAAAAGAAAGATACATTGCAGAAAAATAAGTTCCAGACAGAAATTGTATGATCTGAAGGGAGACAAATAATGATAAAATTAATTTTCGAAAAATTCGATTTTTCAATGAAGATACATGAAGATCACTGTCATTTTTCAAATAAATTATATAACTTATTATTTTATACATGATTCTAATTACTCTACATATAAAAGTATTAATATCAAGTTATTGGAAAATCAGTAGTTTACAGTTAGTTTATACTTGATTCTGGGATATTTACAACTGTATTTACAGTATGATTGAATATAAATTATTTGAAATTAATCATTTTTCTAATGGAATATATAATAAATAAATTTTTTAGTATATTAAAGACATGAAATTTATTAATCCCTTCTCTCTCTCTAATTTTATAAATAGTGATAAATAGTTAATTTATATTTAATTCTGTTTTATCTTTTATTTTTATTAAATTTATTATACATTATTTAATATCTTTTAATCTAAAATAACCGTCAACATCTTTCTGTAGAAAAGATCGAATGAGTGATGTCACAAACGGAAATATAAAAAGTGCAGTGTATGATATGACAATAACAGAAAGGAAGTAAATCCTCCATTATCTTTTGCTCACGTATTTCTCAGTACATTCTTGCGTATGCTGATTATGTCTGAAGCACGCGATAGGTTTTGCGTAAAGTGACTCCACAGTGAAACCTTAATAATCACGAAACCCCCAACAACCGAAACCATGACCCGTAACCGGATAGATATTATAATAAATGATAGCTTTAACTAGGTTCGAACCACGTAAGGTCTTCCTTTCCACGCTCAGATTGCGGAACAGAGAGAGAGACGTCAAAAAATATTTATACACGTCAAAAAACACTACAAATACTTATACACTTATATAAGAAAGGACGATAATTCTGATTATCAGCATTGAATCTAACATTTTTTAGGCGCACGTAATTGTAAAGTGCATAGTGAATATATATAAGTAAAATTAATATTCTATTATGCGTCAAATTTGATCGGAAGAACAATATCATTCCAAACAAGAAACTAAATTATTACAACACACGTGTGCTAATAATTTAGTTCTCGGCGAATATTATAGCAGGATAGCATAAGTTAATTTTTTTTAAAACTAAATTAACTAAATTAAAGTTAATGAATAATAAAATTAATTTGGTCAAAAGTTACATGAACAAAAAACTAATTCAATTAAAAGTTGCCTTAAGATTAAATTAAAAAATAATCCGTTATATCGGACTGACGAAATTAAAACACGAGACTAGAAGGCCTGTGCCAATCACAGCGGTTCTTGGTGCCGAATAATAATGTTTTAATTTTTAATTTTTATAATTTCCAACTCAAACTGCACGCCGCATATTCGTCGGACTTGAAACACAGTTATGAAGTCGGAATAGTAATATTAATGCTATAAGAAGCATATATAATATTTCTCCTCCCCGGAAAAGATTAAATTAATTTAAGTTAAATTAAAAAATTTATTTTAAAAAATATTATTCATATTAAATTAGAAATCCGTAATTTTTTAAAGTCAAATTATTCAAAACAATTATAACATTATCAAACAAATTTTTAATATTTTATTTGTAAATTAAGTTTGTGAAGTAACAAGGAAATGTTTTTTATATAGGAATATACTTTTTTTTTATAACTCTCTTTTTTCTTTTATTGATAAATTTTTAACTTAAGAAGAAAGCTAAAATTAATGTTTGTGTTTCAAAAATAACTAGTTAAAGTTAAAAATTAAAAATTATATCATTAAAAACTAAGTTAAGTTAAATAATATTAACTTTCTAACTTTATTATTTAATTTTTAATTTTTTTCTAGTTAATACCCAATCCTGGTTAAAAGAAAATAGCTTCGTAAATTTTTTTAGATTTTTGTCATCATTTGATAACACACAATATGCAATAGGAACTTTTAAGAAAGAAATAATACAGTCTTTCAAGTTACCTCGTATCCAACAATTATTTTGAAAAAAGGATATTTATTTCCAATTGTTTTACAAAAATCACAAGATCTTGATTCATACTTTGATGCTTCTACTTCAATAGCTCGTGAAATCCCCTCCAGCATCGATTATTGCCTGGCATCTCCGAGGCATACTTTGGACGAAATTTTCGGCGTATTCTTTCGTCAGAGACCTCCAGATTGCACGAATTTGTCGCGAAAGTTGCTTCAAATTGCGAATCTTTTTCCTACGAAGCTTCATCTTGATGAACGCCCACACATTTTCAATAGGATTGGCATCAGGTGATTGTGCTGGCCAATTCAAGATGACGATGCCATTTTCCTCTTTCCACGCGCTACACGTTCTACTACGGTGCTTAGGATCGTTATCCTCTTGAAGGATCCAATCCTCGTTTTTTCCGATGAAATGACGTTTGGCAGTCGGTAAAAGAGCTTTTTTGTAAATGATGTTCATTTTTTGAGAGTTCAAATTGGCAGCACTCATTGCGTTATACGTGCAAAAATTTCACAAATTTTGAGAAACAGCTGAGTATTATGACGAAGCATCAACGACAACAGTGCCATTTACAATCCCGGAAAAAAGTAAGAAGCAATTCTTTCCCAATCAGTAAATATCGCAGACACGAGGTAACTTGAAAGACTGTAATTTACAAGAAATTTCTATCGCTGAAGGAACAAATAGTCTCAAATTTTAATTGAAAACAGAACAAGACATCGAAAATGTTGGTTTTTTTTAGCAGCCTGATGATACCGAAACACACATTCAAAACAATAGAGAATGAACAGAAAGAATAAACTATGTCACAGTTACGCATTGCACGCGGAAATTACAAGTCATGGCGGGACATAAATTAAGGTGTTGGAATATAGCCTCTACCCGGTATTATTGCAGGTGATGACGCCGCTATAATGGTAGTAAACGGCTTTCTAAATATTATAGTCGACAGAAGCAGAATTCATTCCGACTAGACCATCAGGAAGAATGGAGCAGAGAGGAGCCAAGAAGCAGCGCGGGGATTACAAAAAATGTCTGGTATTTAAGGTAAAGGGGAAGGGAGAGTCCTATTATTGAACATTCCCATTGTCATTGTTTCCTCGCAAATTTGAAAATTGCTAATAATGGCGGCATCGTAGAGAATCTGGGACCTTAATGAACCCGTGGTCGGAACGGGCCTGAAAGGAGCCGCTCTGACTCACGCGAGACGTCTATTTGGGGTCCGTATGGATGACAAACTCGGTTTAGAACATCCGTCCGAAAATTCAAGGGAATTTCGCATGATACACGGAATATATATGTATACACGGTGGCGTGTCTCGCACGCGATCCAAAGGGTCTACCGCAAGAAGGTACACCAGATGTTGCCGCGTCGAAGAAAGATCGCATTGTAATTTGCGATCCATGTTTTTGCAAAACGTAAACAGCTCCTTGTAGCAACTCGACATCCTTCGGAAATCCGTTTCGACGAGAGATGCGCTGCATTCAAAGTTCTGGAGAATTCGAGTCATTCCAGCTCGATGTCGCCAGCGAGGAATCCCCTGGCGAAAATAGAAAGCTTCTTGAAACGTTATACAAGCGTCCGTCATACAAGCGTCTTACGTTCCGATGCTCCAATCCTACACTTTACACTTGCTTCATTATCGTCAAGATGGAATCTCGGCGCTGGAAGTATCTCTACGAATAAAATTAAATTGTCAGTATCTTTTATCTGTTAGCTGATTGTTGTTACCGCCGGTGAATAATTATTTTATTAGATGCGTACTTATGAAAAATTATATATTATGGCAACGCAAGGATTCAACTTTTACGGACTAACTTCGGTATTACGTAATTCCACAACGTCGGCAACGTCCTGATGGTAAAGCACTATTCTTAGGGCCTAAGCAGAATGGTTGACTTATAATCTAAAGACAAGTTTTAGGACTTAAGTCTTTGTCTTTAATAATGCACAATAACTGTTTTGTATCTCAAATCTTAAGTTACGAACAGAATATCTTTTTAGTTTAAGACTTGAGACACAAAACAGTTATTGTGCGTTATTAAAGACAAAGTCTTAAGTCATAAAATTTGTCTTAAGATTATAAGTCGACACTTCTGCTTAGGCCCTTAGGCTTGAGCTCTCTTAAGCCTAATCTACAATGTGCTCTTTGTTTCCTGTTTCTTGCTTTTTGGCTCTTGCTTTCTTGTTTTTTCGCGCACTGTTTTACCGACAATCGTGATTTTTTGTTATGTGTTTCTTGTTTCTTCTGAAGTTCGTCAACTTTTATCTCGGGCAACAAAAGACAAAGAAACATCGCGTTAAATACTACAACGACGTATCGCGAACACGGCGAGTCGAACACAAAGTGCAACATTTCTGATAAAGAAAATGAAAAGATTCAAGGATGAAACTTTTGACGAATTGCTCGCTAATTTTGTACAAAAAAATCCTTGCTTTTATGAAAGGTGCAAAGAATATAAAGATATAAAGTTCGTCACTGATATATGGAGCTCTATCGCAAATGCCTGCAATATGCCAGGTAAATAAACAAAACATTTTTTATTTATGAGATAATATAGACGGATTTAAATAGTTTGTTGTACATATTTTACTGGAACATCGCATAATTGAAGGTCTCAATTAGGTTAGAGAACAAATTGTGCATGACGATGTTTTTCGGCTCCATGTGACAAAAATACAAAAAGCAAGGAAACAAAAAATAGAGGGCACAAGACAAGACGGAAAGAACACATTGTAGATTAGGCTTTAGTTTCCGCAGTTGAAAAGACATCCGGTGTATGTACAGGACGAAACGCGCGCCGACTATTTCGCGTCGGCGATCACGTCCCCGCCCCGAATTTCAAGGCTTCACTTTTATACCGCCTATATAGCGTTTTAAATGCTAGGAGTCCCCGGGCAGCACGGCAGCAATGCAGGCATTCGCGGATTATAAGGAACTTCCGGCCGACTCTCCTTCGCTTCGCTCATACCGCCGGTCATTGTTGCATTGCCACACCGAGTGTGACGACCTGACAACCTCGATCCGGCTTCTTAGCATGCACCTCGATTACGTTGTCGGACGTGAAGCTGCACACCGAAGGAGGACACGTCATGTCAGCCCGTTCGAGTCTCTCGGTCTCTCCTTCTTCTTTTTCTCGACCGTTGATGACTAATCACGAGCAAGCGGCTGCTCGGCGCCTCTTCGGTGCGTCACATTTGTCAACGAGGTTTTCAAGAAATCGACTCATGTCAACGCAATTCGATTAGCGTGACGAATGAGAGCGAATACCTTCGAGGCGAATGAAATCACACTTACGTGAATAATTGATTTTTAATTTTAAATAACGCTCCTTTATACATTTATAGAGGAGAAGAGAGTATTATGGCTAGCCACATTATCTCCGTTATTAGGTGACGAATTCTAACAATTGTTTATGGAATTCTTCAATTAGTAGCCCGCCGTTTTTTAACGGCGCTAATATGCCAATACACAATAGCTAACAATTGTTATAAGGTATTTTTACTTTTGAGCACTTCTAAACTTTTTAAGGTATATTTTAGCATTTAATTACATATACTTCCTCATTGTTTTTAAACTTGAGCGTATTATCACACGAATATATGTACACTCGAGTGTTTCTTATTATTTAACTTTTTATTCGGCTATACACATTCCGAGTTATGCAAAGTTAAACACTAACATGGGATTTTATTAATATGGTTTTTCAAAATTTTTATATCAAAATATTTCTTCGATAAATCGATTATTACTCTAAAGGACGATGTTCAAAAACATTAGAGATATTATTTTATATTTCTTGTTTAATCTTAAACAGGAATAAAATGATATTTCTTGTGAAATTTCTGAAGTCTTAAAAACGTATGAAAATTTTAAATCAGGAAAATTCTAAATGTTGAAAAATTAAAAATATATAATTTTTTAACAAAATACTGTGTTTTTCTAAACTAAACTGATTTTTTAAAAATTATTTTTAGGCTAGTCATATTACCACCACTTTTTTTTCTTTTACCGATTATGCAGTGCGTCACATTTTTGTAAATCACGCCCTAAGTAATAAATATTTCGTTACTTTGAGTTTAGAATCTGTTAAACAACATTTTGACGAATAGAATCGTTCCAGTTTTAATATAAAATATTGATTATTAATAAAATTATTCAATAAAATGAAAAAGGGTGCCATATTACCCTTTTTTCCTCTGTATAAAAAGTGACATTTTAATACGGTTATTTGATTTATCTTTAATTAATTAAAATCTTTTTCCCTTATACATGTTTTTTTAAAGACTTAAACTGGAGAATAAATTGGAGTTGTACAATTGATTAATGCGTCTTTCTACCATTCCCTCGTTAACTGCGTGCATGGTAAGAAAGCGTTTCTTGATTCCATCTCGCATTCATAATTCGAATTACCTGCAAATCATAAAGATGTCCGGAAGATTATTCCGAGCGTGAAGCGAGTCTTAATACTATCTTTATCGTAAAATGTAGTTTCACATTCTTCCTGATTATAGGAAACCTCGCAAACTCTTCTGTTGCAAGCCTTCCCTCTGTGATCTGCGCTTATACATTTGGAATTGCGTTTCGTTTTTCCGTCTACATGGAGAAATCTGTATAAATAAAAGAAGAAATTATCTACATAAGCAACAACGAGCAAAATATTTCGTTATGTTCACGTTCATTTACCAACTTTTTATCGAGCACTTCGTTATGAAACACGATATTTACTATGAAGATTACGAAACTTTCGCGATCGATACGGACCGAACGGATCATTTCCGCCGCGCTTCGCGCCATTCGCTTTCACATAGATCGATCTATGCAGATCCGCTAAACGGAGAAGAACGGCGAGTCATTACAGAAGCCGGCCTCTGTCAAGACAATGACGCGTCTCGCTTTCGACATGCACCCTCCGCGCACATTCTGGTAGCCTATTCTTCGACCATTTTAGAAAAGGAAACCAGTTCACACGCCTTGGGCGAGACAGTTGTGAGCGCGAGTGCCAATTCGCACATCCAGCACTCGATGCTGAGAAACCGACAGTTACGAGTGCATCTTGCCGCGGAAAAGGAATCGCGCTGACATTTTACAGTCCGATCCACAAAATAATTCGTAAAGTATTGACAATATTTTAATATTGCAGTAAAGAGAAGTGATAGAAAATATCGCGTGATAAACAAAGTATAATAAATGCAAAGTATAATAATTGCGTTCATTACATCTAATGAGCAGGTTTAAGATAATCATAAGGCTTTAAGCTCAATCTTTTTATTTATTTATTTTTTCAACAAAAATGTTATAACAAATATCGATTATTTCCAATTTAATGATAGATCCAATGAGACATTCTACACTCTTTTTTTATTTCTTGAAAAAAAGAATACTTCTTATGACACAAGAGCGTCATGCGTTTCGAATTTATTCTCTTCTACTTTAAATCCCGTGATAAACAAAATATAATAAATGTATATTAATTGCGTTCATTATATTCATCTAATGAGAAGGTTTAAGATAATCGTAAGGCTTTAAGCTCAATCTTTTTATTTTTTTTTCAACAAAAATGTTATAAGGAATATCGATTATTTCCATTCAATGATAGATCCAATGAGACATTCTACGCTCTTTTCTACTCCTTGAAAAAAAGAATACTTCTTATGACACAAGAGCGTCATGCGTTTCGAATTTATTCTCTTCTACTTTCTCGTAGACGTTACGTGTTCCATTGAAACTACGCTATTCGTTCGTGCGTAGACGATGATTCACGTGGAAACCAGACGACAGGTTATTCACTAAGGGTAATAATAGAAAATTTTTATTAGTACTTATAATTAGTAGGAGACGGAAGTCCTGTTGCACAACGACCATAGTTCCATCTTACGATTACAGTAAGATTACAGATTACGCGGATGGTTTTAGAAAAACTGCTTTTTCCGTCGCATATTGTATTATCGTTATGCGATTAACCTTTGTGTGTGAATTTTCTTACTTCTGAGATATTAAATTAAATTGAATTAAATTAGTGTCTTAAAATAAAACATTGAAAATTATAATTAAAGACATATTACACAACAACTAATATATATTAAAATTGGCAAATTTAAAGACTCAGTATACAAATTATTAGTAAAAATTCAAGGCAAAGTTTGACCAATAAGAGTCAGCACGAGATGTTTATGTGCACTTAGAAATTTATTAACAATTAGACACTTTGGTAAAAAGCGTTCGTCCGACGTTAGTTGAACGTAACTTTACATTAGTACGCAAACATTTCGACTCTTTTACCAACGTGTCTAATTGTTAATAAATTTCTAAGTGCACATAAACACCTCGTGCTGACTCTTATTGGTTAAACTTTGCCTTGAATTTTTACTAATATATAATTTTAATATTATTTGCACAGTTTCTATTATATTAAATTATATAAAAGTAATATTTATAGTAAGAGAGAGAGAGAGAGAGAGAGAGAGAGAGAGAGAGAGAGAGAGTGTAACAAATATTTTAAATTCTTTAAATATTTCACGCAACTGAAGTAAGAAAGTTCTTCTTTGCTGTCATTTTTATTCCGCTTCTTTGGGGACAGATAATTATCCACCTACCTCTACAGAGCATCGTGTCGTTGCACGGTAAAGTGTAAATTGCAGCGTGACCATTCCGTGTCGCACGTTCGACTTTTTCGCTCCATTCCCAGCTGGTTGATAAATTTCTACGTGCCTTCTGACGGACGCGTTCCGCCATATGCGGGGAGGAGGAGACCCGGATGCATATTCTCTTGCAAAGATCACGTATACGAGTTGCTTCTTCCTTCCTGGCCGCAAGGGCTTCGCGAATATCCTTTCGCAATGATCCAAATGGCGCATATGGCACGCGCATCTGAACCTAGTCTGAATCGTATAATTCTGCGAAGTCGCTCCAGCATTACTAATTGCATTATAATAAAATTTAACGAGCACTCTCGCGAAATTAAATGCAATGTATCGGATCACGTTTAAGAGCAGATGGTTACGCACGTTCATGCACTTTCGCGATGTTTATCATAAGTTCGTTTAAAAGCGAGATGTACATACGTTAAAATCAGCATTGTAGAAGTACTGCATGCAATTTGAATTTCAAAGCACACCTTCCGAATTTTAAAACTTTCCATTATTTATTCTATAATTAACTTCATGAGATTTATCTGCACCATGATAAACTTGAGGCTGACAACTTCCTTTCTGGCTTGTTTCTTTCTTTTTTTTTAATATTCTTGGAGTGCACCATTTATAACTGATCGTGTAAACGCATCATTCACGTTCTATTTTTAAAAAGCCTACGTCTCAGGATTATGTTTCGAAGATTTTGGAACATAATTTCAGGCGGATCTGTTTCGGTAGCGTATGGCGTCGAATGGTTGCAATAATTCTCGACATGAAAGCAGAAAGCGCGCTGGCTTTCCTCAATCTTTTCAACTGTTCAACGAATCCCCTTCATCACGCGTCTGCCGCGTTTTATATTTAGACATATTTCTTATCCCGGTTGCTTGTCTTTTAGTCCGAATTCGTTTCGCTGCATTAAGAACGGAAGTGATTGTTGAAAAAAAATTAACAGTCTATATATTATTCCTTGTTAATGCTATTAAAAAATGAGAATGTTAATAAATTCATTACTATGTATGAGCGTTAATAATTTTATAAGCTAATAATTTATTACATAATAAAATATTGTACTAACAAATAATAATTAACTTATAATTGCCAAAATTGGATTTCTTATTTTTAAGTGTTAAATATTTCATAAATTAATAAACTAAATAAGAAACACACACACACACACACACATACACAACACTTTAAAAAATGTCATCAGGAAGCTGAATTTTAGCAGTTAGTCCACTTTTTTTCCATGAAATGTAAATTCAGGCTCAATGTTTAGCAAAATAGCTTGCAATCGTTGTAAGATTCTTTAATATGATTAGTTCTTGTCCTTAGTTCCTGCCGGTTTTGAATGTACTCATACAGCCATTTTCACCTTTTTTTCTTTTTTTCCTTTCTTTTTTTTTTGAAGAATATGGCTATTATCTCACAATATATAAGCATACTTTTTTTAAGAAGAAAGTATAGATAATTATTTCAAAATATTATTTTGTTTTCTAATTTAAATTAATTACACGCCAGTTTTGCAACTTGCATTCTGTATGCGTCAAATCACATTTTTGAACTATGAAGAACACCCACGATTGGATTGTTCTCGCAGGACGAGCTAAACTCGACGAATCTAATTTTAAAGCGTGACGTTTATGGGCGCGTTTTATTGTCAGTGTCGCTAAAATTGTAATGAGAAATTTGTGATACATTACAGAAAAGAAAGATCTACGCATGCACCTCTTGAGTATATTTACAAGAATTACGATTCATTAATGTCGCCTACGATCTGAATTGTATCATCAAGTTCATGCCTGCAAAATCTCGTGCAGAGTGATTTACTAAAAATAAACATGCACATAATTATATACGCGATTACATGACTTTTGTAGCATTCACATTTTTGTAATAATTACAATCCGGTATAAGATTTAATGATAAACTCATTTGGTTTGCTAATTCCTTGGTACTGTTTCGCATTTTTGCCCGAGTCTGTATACCTCTCTTGTTTAGTAACATCAGAAAGTTAATCAAAATTAATTCTCAATGGCCTAGTTCATAGGATGCTCATTATACGAGTACATGTTGGCGGAAACTCTTTGGCACACAAAACAAGCTGCTGCGGCTCCTTTCTAATTGGCAATTAGTCATCACCGACATCGTAGGAAATCATGGTAATTTGTGGGGACAATCGATCCTAATCGTCATTGTTTCTTCCTTGATTAAAATAGAAATCACGTATGCGTTCACACGCTCAAGACCTTCATGATAGAAAATTAATTTATCTGAAAACGAATGGATTAAAATATGATATTTTAAAATAGTTTCTCATTCAAGAATTTCGTGATCTAGAGCAACTTCGAATCTCGATCGATTGAACGAAGGATCGGGAGTTGTCGTCTTGCTGGACAGGAATTCTGTTGCGACAAGAATTAATGGCAGCGAGGAGTCGATAGTCCCGGGACGACAGGACGTCCGGCGATAATATCGATACATATTTCGCGTTTTCAGCCGCCGGAGACTCGTTAACGAGATCGCACGCCGGCTTAATGCTAACGAGGAAAGGAAAAAGCGAATGCGTTTCGCTCAAATTTATTCCGACGGGGAGGAAACGCCGCAACCCGTCTGGCTACCGTCGCCCAACAGGATTTCCAGGCTTGCGTCATCTCCTGCATGCAACAGTCGAGTCGTCTCCATGTTCTTATCAGAACCGTCGCACCTGTGTTACTGACAAGTCCACTCGGGAGAATCTGAGATCGCGTACCAACTAGCGTCTTGAGAGATGTGCTCGCCGTGCAAATTAATTACGCAGTCGGACCAATTGCATACAAACTGTCTCAGGATTAGATTAATACATTTGCTTGAAATAAAAGATAATGGTCTCGTTCTTCGAATCGCAGAAGAAGCGCCACGTTTTAGCGCAAGTTACGAATTTTTACTTTTTTCTTCAAATGAATGCGGTTTATCCAATTACACTTGTAAATTAGCAGTGCTGAAGTAATGTACTATCTTGAATTGCGATATCATATTAATTTTGCGAATTTTTTTAAAGACAAGGATATCTCGACGTCAAATGAGAATGTACTCTTGCGATATATGATGTAAGTAACATAAATTATGATTATTTTTAAATAATTTAATATTGTTTTCATTTTAAACCATGATGAAATTAATGCGCGATCGTGTTATAATCGCAACAAATTATTTTTGTGCTAAATTAATGTGCTTAATCAAGAATTCTAATAATAATTCTCAGAATTTTTTAATGATAAAAACGCACATCACAATAACATATTAAGGATGTTCTGGCTATACAGTCCGAGCTAAAAGTTAAAACTGCAATAAAATATATTCATTTTCGCTACCAAAGTTATTATAAAATAAAAATTATTTCGAAGAAAACAACGAAAAATGGATGGTTTATAATAATTTTTGCAACGAAAATGACTATATTTTGTTGTAGTTTTAAAGACATAACTTTTAAACCAGTTAGTAGATCTAAATCAATTTTTGCACAAATATTTATTAGAATTTTGTTAGTATATATAAAAATTTTGGTTTAATTTTCAATGTTCCATCCTTATCAAATTTGGAAAAAAGAAAACGCAATTTTTGTAAATTTGATGAGGAAGGAGCATTGCGAATTAGATCAAAATTTTTATATATACTAACAAAACTCTAATAAATATTTGTGCAAAAATTGATGCAGATCTACTTACTTATTTCAAAGTTATTTATAAGATCAAGAATAAATAAAAAATTAAATAACTTTTAATCTAATAAGAGAATTGTGTTCAAATTTTATATAGACACACAAACGTAATAATAGAACAATCTGTGAAATTTTTAGTAACGTTTTTGAGATACCACCCATACATCCTTAATATCTTAAAAATCAAATTTGCAATAATTTAAATATATATTGCAAAGTAATATCTCAAATGGATTATATTTAAAGGTATACCTTACGGATTGGAATAATAAAATAATTCTGTGTTGATATTCGATACGAATTGATTCATCTAAAGAAACGTTTGCGAACGATATATAATATTATCGTGTACACTTAACGATCCTTGAACATTTATTATTTCTTAAGACGATGAAACGCTTGCGATACAGTTTGTTAATTTAACGTAAGGCGTTTTGATTGAAATTCCAGCGTATCGCAAGGGCATTTCGATTTTCGACACGTGCACTTGTTCGCCGGTGACTGCTACACGCGTTTACATTTCTACGTGCGTGTAACTTCCTGCGGTTACGCATGCTCGAACTCAGGTATTTATAGTTAGCAGCTTCTGCTGCTTGTATACGGCGACCGGAAACGGGTCGATTATATTTAGAGAAAGACTTTGTCGATCGCAGACTAACAATCCTACTCGCGTTCACGGCCGATTGCCATTGCAAAGTGAATGATTCTCCCCTCGTGAGTGATCCTCATTCACGGCACGTGCCGTTGTTGGTGGACACATTAGCATGATGATTACGACGATTCGGTGCGAAAGCATTCATTTCACATAGACATGCAGAGACGCACTTTTGATAATGAGAAAACAATTTTCTTTGATATCCAGATAACTATGACGTTCTAATCTTGCAAAGTTAATATAGTTGATGAAATATGAATACACGGTTGAAGTATAAAATCAATACACTTTTAACTAGTTCTAATTAAGAACTAAATATGTGCATTTTCTATACGTATAAAGATAAAAACGTGATAATAAATTAAAATTAGATCGATATGTGTGTGAATAACACAACAAGGAATGCCATTTTTCGGTGAAAGCGGATCTTAATGCTTATAAGTAATATTTCGAGTTTAATTAATTAATTATTTCTATATCAATTTTTAAATATATTTTTCAATTCTATAAACTGTCCACTGTAGTCGGATTTGAAACGCGATCATAAATTGAAGTTAGAAATATTATCACAAATTAAATTGGTCGTCAATTTAAGGATGTTCTGGTTATGCAGTCCGAGCTAAAAGTTAAAACTGCAACAAAATATATTCATTTTTGCTACAAAAGTTATTATAAAATAAAAATTTATATTTTTTCAAAGAAAACAACGAAAAATTGATAGTTATAATAATTCTTACAACGAAAATGACTATATTTTGTTACAGTTTTAAAGACATAACTTTTAAACCAGTTAGTAGATTTAAATCAATTTTTGCACAAATATTTATTAGAATTTTGTTAGTATATATAAAAATTTTGGTTTAAATTTCAATGTCCCTTTCTCATCAAATTTGCAAAAAAACGCAATTTTTGTCGAATTAGATCACAATTTTTACATATACTAACAAAACTCTAATAAATATTTGTGCAAAAATTGATGCAAATCTACTTACTCATTTAAAAGTTATTTATAAGATCAAGAATAAATAAAAAATTAAATAACTTTTAATCTAATAAGAGAATTGTGTTCAAATTTTATATAAACACACAACCGTAATAATAGAACAATCTGTGAAATTTTTACATTCTTGATAACGTTTTTGAGATACCACCCATACATCCTTAATAATGATGCTACAAGCATTTTAAAACCCTGTAAAGAATTTACAGTGAAAAAAATCATTTAACCAGGATAAAAATAAGAATTTTTGAATAACTGACTTTCCTTTTATCTCAATTTTCTTCGGGTCGCAACACGTGCTTGAATTTGTCAAATGAGAACCAGTTGTTATTCAGTTGCACAATGGTCGCAAAGATCAACTAGATTGTCTTTACGCAAATCGTCCTGTCGACTCGCCGCTTTGGTCCATGAAATCATGTCGAACAATCGTGTGCACCTTCTCATCAGACGAGCCCTCCTGTAATGAGCACAGGTACGAGCACGGCACGATGATGAGTGGAGCAAATGAAAGAATGAGAAGAGAAGAAGAGATTGCTGGGGAAGAGGAGGTATGCAGAAAGACGGAGGGAGAAGAGGATATACGTACGTACGCTCTTTAATTGACTAGGGAGATATGCACCCTATCCATAATGCATCCGGAGCTTCTAAGCGACCCTAATCGCGGTGAAGAATGCCAAGGTGAAGCCTCCAGCTGCTCTCAAGGCCTTCGCGCGTGACTGTTGGTTGGTTCGCACTGGCTTGGGAACTGTATCGCGCTCCCGATGATAGCGGCGCGAAGAGCACTTGCAACGATGCATAATGCGTTTTTGCGCGCGCGGCGCGGGGTCGCCGTACGCCCGATATCGGGAGTCGTATCCGAGAATCGCTCACGTGAAACGATCGCTCGTCCTTTCCTCTTCTTTCTTCCTTTTTTTCCTTTCATTCTTCCTCTCATCCTCTCGAGCCTCGCGATCACGCCCAGAGGGTGATGCGATTTCTGCTTGGCACGAGAGCCGGTGGCAAGGGAAATAATCTCGAGCAAAATGACGGGTTTCGATCTTGATATTTTTCTTATTGCGAAACAATACACGTATTTTTGTGTACGGATGGAATCTCAGGTTACGGTGGGCAATAAGGTTCGCGATAAAAATAGGTTGGCAATAAGATCGCGATAAAAATAGGACGCAAGAAAATTCTTCAATGTTCTAACAGAGAATCGCGAATTCTGCTTTTTCCATCAAACTCGCGGATTCTGGTAGGTTGACGATGACGAGTTCTCGCGCCGGGTCTCTTTCTTCCCCATTTCGTTTCTCCAGCTGATCACGGTCTTTTAGGTTGACCGATTTCCGGTGAGGCTTCTTCGTCCGGCTGAAAGGCTCGCGGGAAGATTTTTGTGGTAACTCGCTCTCCCTCTTTCCTTTTCTTTGACGGCGCAAAGCGCCGATGTCCCACACTGTCATCTGAAACTTCAACTTTGTTGTCTGACGTCGGAAGTATCTCATCCTCTCTTCCTTCTACTTTGTATTGGCCAAATATTCCGAAGCAATATTCCGTGAGAAATCGATTCCTTTTATCGCGTTTCCGTTCTGCAACTTTATTTTGCAATAAGTTTTTCTGTTTGTGTAACATGTCAATAATTTTTCGACAATTGTTTTATGTTGACAATCTTTGCGAGTAAAGGATTATTTTATTATTTTATGCGAAATCTATACAATCCTTGACAATGTATAATATTGCTTAATTATTGTATTTATTGTTTTAAGACCAGATGTAAAAGTACAGATGATGAAAATAAAAGGACGCGATATAATTTTATAAAATCTAAAAGAGAGGAAACGAGGAATTACGTATGATAAGTTTACATGAATAATTCCTACGTACGGATAAACAAAATTATGGCTTGTTAAGGCACTTTTATCGGATTTATCTAACGAGGGAAGTTTCATGCGCACTAATATATTGCAATTTGCGAGAGTTGCGAATAAATCGCTCAGGAATGCAACAAAAGTCAGGTCCGATTTCCCGAGCTCGATATTGCTCGGATAATCATGGGGCTCGATCGGTGCGATCGGTTCGTGGAAGCGCAAACCGCCGTAATACCCGTGCTTTGTCCCGTGGAAGCTCTTAATTCTGGATCCCGTCAGAGGCGATCGGTAATTACAAGGAAGGCACCGGGAGGAGGTGGAGATGGGGAAAAAAGTTGTGTAAAGAGGGAATCAGGCATCTGCCAACGGTTGCCTCGTATTAACGATGATGAGCCAACGGGAGGAGCACCGGCAGGAGGGAACCATGGGCGTCCCGGATCATTTTTAATCTTCCTGAAAGATTTTCATATTCCGTATTTGATTGCGTCGTACATTCAATACAACGTGACATGTCAAAAATGTGATTTGTTGTTAATTAATATTCGCTCTTGAATATGTAATGTCTTTAGTGTCCCAGAGCAAATGAGTATGCGAAGAGCAGAGAAATTATGTTCATTAACGTGGCACTAAATTGCTCTTTAAATTAATATTATAACTTCTGCTTCTCTTTCTTTCTTCATTTAAATAGCAATTTAATCCTATTATTGCTTAGTGCAAGAAATATAAATCTTACATTCTTCTAACACGAATTATATTTTCACCAATGCAAAGTAAGAGTTATAGCATCATATATTTCATGAAGTAAAAAAAGAGATAAGCTATTGATCTTTGCTCGAGAATTTAAAGCTGCCATTTATTAATAGAACCACATGTGAGAAAAAAACTTATTAGAAAAATCCATTTTTCATAGAAATAATTGTCGACAAAAAGTAACAAATGAGCCCCTTTCGTGGGCGCCCATGGTCGGCGTTGAGCACGATGTTTCTTTGGGCCATATGGCGCATAAAGCCCGGCCGATTCTAGCTGATGAGGACGAAACCCGATGAAGGATGCTGCTAAGATCGGGGAAGGTCACTTTTTGCAAGCTCACCGACCTCGAAAAACGGAGCGAAACGATGGGCGAGAGACGAAGTGGGACGGTTGCTGGACCGGATGTGGATCGTGGTGATTCCCTTGATACACGGGACAGCGGATTTTTATCGCGTGTGCCTCAAAAAATTTCTTTATGGCCGGACAATGTTTTGCGATGCAGTTCAGTGAGCCTTCAAATGGGAGCATCATGGACAAGAGAACGACGTGAGAAAGGAACGCGTTGATCTTCGACTCTAATGAGAATTTGTAGCATCCTTATTTTCTTGGTGTTTTAATAATATTTAATGATGAATATATTAATAATAAAGAAGTAGCTCTCATTTGAAAAACATGGTTGCACATCGTTTTTCATAATTTGAGAACTGTTGACGTTTAACTGAGGCGATGAGAAAAATAATAATACTTCACTGAGATGATTTCGTCGTTGTTAACTGAAATTGATGAAAAAGAAATTATTTGGCTGGTAATTAGCGAATTCTGCTGAATTCGAATTTTAAATTCCGTATAGCAGGATTTCTTTCGCGCAGCGTTGGCTACTCGGTCATTGATCAGAATGAAACAAAAGATCCATTCTTCCCCACGCTGCTAGTTTTCACCTCGTAGACCATCTTCAGAAAGCGTAGAGCCGTGCGCCATGCTTCGCTGCCGTTAATTTCCCGTAATAGTTACTCAATAAACGAGAGCGCACGGATCTCCCGTGGTTTCCTAATTACACACCGGCGGCCGGTCTTAATTAAGCTCTTTTGCTGGTGTCATTCATAAAATCAAGCGTGTCTTAATATAAACCGAATAAAAAAGAATGTTCATTAACAAATAGTAAAAGAGGAGTACGCCTACAAAATATATAGGAGTGACCGGGGCTATTCGTTAGGGGGGGTAATTCGTAAAAATGGAAATATCTTTGTATGAATATAT
>QKQZ01013029.1:0-48435 GCA_003595255.1 Solenopsis fugax
TTGACCAAACAATTTGTAGCCTTAACCAAATAATTATTTTCATACAACAAATTACAAAAATTATTCTTATACATTAGATCTGTGTTATGTCTGAAAAAACAATTCGGCGCGCAGTTTCGTGAATTTGAATGGGTATATAAAATCACACAAATAAACTAAGCACTGAGATCTAGCTTCGACTGTAGAAAGGCATTATCGTTAAATTGTATTTATACATCATCGGTCGAATATTTCTGTAAATTACAAAAAGTTTTGTTAAATGTAACTAAATTTTTGGTACCAGTAACTATACAATTCATTTGATCACTATTCTACCAAACGATTTCTCTCAGTATACCGTTATACTCTTTATTTCTCGCGCTTCTTGCAATACAAGTCTTAAACTTGTCGATCGTTGTTAACACGTGTCCGCTTTTAATAAATTTTAATGAGCGACTCAACGCAGTTCAACACGTATGTACATTCTCGCATACATGCAGTGTTCCGTCTTAACATCTCGATTATCATCGCTCCAATTTCATCTAATCACATTCACGACACGCGCTCCGAAAATTGCGCTGTCACCTGTCACTGTGCGATGTTAATTTTTAATCTTCCTGTCTCATCGGTCTCTCGTCTACAATATATTTTTGTGCGACAGGAAGATACGCGATTGTTCCCGGGAAAGCTTCGCGAGAGTGGCCTTTACACGGCTTTCAATTTTGATTTGTATCGCGATTCGCGGGTCCGTTTGCAGGTGCGTACGCGTAAAACAAGGTCCTGTCATTCACACGTTAAATCTCGCCGATAAACCAACGATCGCGCTTGCTAATCGTCCACTCGTAACATGTGATCAGACGCATCTACCGGGCGACAATCGGCGTGATAGCCTGCCAAGCTCATGGCTAGTCCTCGATTCGTGATCCTCGGTCGACCATATGTGCGCACACATGCATACACACACATACACGCATGCACACATGGAGGGTATGCACGTCCGTTATTGGTCGTGGATGGTTTCGGTGGATTTCGATGAATTAGCTGTAGGATATGACGCAAACGCACGGCCATTGTACAATGTCCACTTGCGGATATCTGCGTATCGGTTGTGTGGCCATGCAAAGCTCCATTCAAAACGTTTGCGATACCCTTGTAGCCTTGGCCAGCGTGTACGTACAACCTGATACCTTGTACCTAATATCACGCACGCAGTAGGAAGCTACGTGCTCAAAGAGACTGTTTCACGACGAACGTCAACGACGAATTAGTCATCGAACGTAATGCAAACGGAATCCTTTAACGGATGCCTTTAAGACTTTATGCTAGTTGGCGTATTGGATTAGGAATCAAAAGCAGAAAATTACAGGGAATTTCCTTTTACCTATATACATTAATTTCAGCTTTTCTATTTACTATTATCGCATAAAATAGTGTAGCATTTAATTGCAATCAGCTTATTTTTGCAACCATGTTTCATCAAAGTGGCATATAACGTCACGTAAAATGATGTATAAGTCTTGTAAAGTTTTCAACAATATCATTTGTTGTAATATATTCCAATTAGGCAAATAACAATTCTTAAGATTCGCGTTAGCGGCGAGCGGAAGACGGGAAATCAAAATTGAGTGTTCCATCATAGTTTATGAACTCCAAAAGCCGCGGACAGTCCAGCGATAGAACTCTCTCCAACAGATTCGGTAGTTACTCCCAATACGGGGGCCGGGATCTTCGCGCATCAACGAATCCCAGCTCGTATCCGAACAGGCGGTTTCACCGAACTTGGTGAACTTGCAACACGTCGCGCGAAACGCGGCGCGATCAATACGAAAAACGCCACAGGATTCACCAGCCGAAGCGAGCGCAAACTGTTCGCAACTGTGCTTGCTCCCACGAGCGAAACTACTCATGGAAGAAATTCGCGGATCGCGCGCTGGCGAGCAACAATTAATAAAGCGCGCGAGGTAAGAGGTAACGCGAGCCGCGCGCGCGTAGCACGCCGCGTTATCTCGTGACGTGCAATTCGTTCTGAAGGGCGTGGCTCAGGTGGATTTCCATGAATTAACCCTTGGACGCCGCACAAATCTCCTGCAGTGTCGCTGTTATTCTCTCCTATCTATATATTCGCGTGTCGGTGAGCCAGGTCCTCATACACTCCCGCTCAGCTCGTCGAGATGTTATACCGTGTCCCATTTAACGTACGTGGCATCTGATACTCGTTGCGGGTAACACGTATACGCGTACAAACACCTACCTGCGCGGCGTACAAGCTGCAGCTCAACCTACATTCAGGTGTACCGTAGGAAGCGAGCTTAATATACCCGTTAAAAGACTCGTGTGTGTGTAGCGGTGGTACGCGGGTGTGCACGGGCATGCGGTCGCTAATCACGTGTTTAATCATACCGCGTCTCGAAATTAACGCGAGAACGTATCGAGATACTTCCGCAAAGGGAGTTAAGTGGGTTCTGAGGGACCGACACGGCGGCGTTATGGAGCCCTTTACCGCACGAGTTTACTCTTGGAAATTGCGGCGCACTCGCAACACACATTGGAGAATGACTCGAGAACTTGGCATATCGTGAAAATGTGTGATAATTCTTTGTCCTCTATATAGGATTCACATTCACCCTGTCCGAGTTGATCGGATCAATCATGTCCCTTGACTATCGAACCGTTTAAGGGAAATCGATACCATATATACAGTTTGAGATGTAATAAATGTAAAACTGACGTAATGAAAAAAAAAAAACAATATCGAAGTCTACGTTGTCAGAACGTAAAATTTATAATGTCACATTTCTTGCGATAATTGAGATCAATCGTGACACACAATTATGACATCCTCAATAATTGAATAGTTGGACGATGATTGATAAGCGATATGAATTGGTCCATAACATTCAATAACGTGCGGAACTGACGCTGAAAGAACGTTATCAATACTGTCGATACAAGCGCTGATCCTCAGATGGCAAATTCGTTTCCAACAACAATGTGTACGATGCGATATAAGTCATGTCGCACATCGGGGGAGCCAGTAAATGTATCGTATCGCCGTGAAAACATGGCGCGGCCGGATTTCTCCGCTCCTGGCTCTCTGAAAGCCGGACCCAGGTGATTTCTCGTCGACTACACGTCGTCCCCCTCGGCTCCCACTCATCACGCGCGCCGCGCGCCGTATCGCGCGGTGAAGGGTTCCGAGGCGTACGGATAGCAATAAAAACGGATTTTACGCGAGAAGAATCGGCGAAGACACAAAGGAGAAGACAGCGGCGATATGTTTCGAATTGTGCGGAGTTGATATACGGCACGGTCGGACATAGGACGCAAACCTGGGTGGAAGGAAGCCTGGGCGGACGGACAGATGCCGTTGGTAACTCTGAAGCAGAATGGGAGCCAATAATTCTTTGTGCCCAAGTGGAGCGCTTCCGTGTGGATAGAGATACACGTGCCAGTATGCATCTGCACGTGTGTCTGTGTATGTGTACCTAGGTACAAGCGCGTATATAAATTGCATCTCTCCCTTGAACGGTGCATCATGGTTGACTGATTGCGCTCTATTGATTAGGTTTCCAATTATTGGAAGCACTCCCGGTTGTTTCCATTTTCCCTTACCCCTTTTCAGAATCTTTCGACGACTGCGAAATCCTTTATTTGCCTATACAAAAGAGAAAATCGACGAGACGCCGTATTACCTTGCAGCGAGCACGGTATGGTTCCTCCTTTGATATTTCTTTCCGATCGAAGCCCGCGCGAGTCTCGTTATCGCGAGAAAATTATTGTATCTACGTGGTAACTTGACGCGTGCGCGCACGAGCATCGTGTAAATAAAAACGATTTGCTTGTTAACCGATGCGAAATGTTTTATCGTTTGTGCTTTGCACGTTTCTGGCTGGTGTCGTCGTCGAATAAATGTCGGTGAAATTGACGCCCCGCGTGGACGAAATGAAAATCGATGAAAATGATGTTGCGAGAAGCTCGTGTATTTCACGTATTTTCACCAAGCATCTGCAATCTGAATAGCATGGCCGAGTACCATCGTGTCGATCGTCAAGTACTTATCGATGTAAACATGCTTGATACGGAGCCGCATCAAGGGATTTTCCACCGATAAGCCGCACTCTTTCACGTTTCTTGGCAACGACTTTGCATTATCGATGACACGATGGCAGATTCCGGCTTATCAAGCGACTGCTTATATCTCATTACAATAATCCCGTTACGCCACGTGCGTCAATGTGAATCGGAAGAAGCGCGGAGATTGAGAGACATTTGAAATTTCTAAGATAACGACGACGATTCTCAATTAATTCTGCGAATATTTCCATTCGTCGCGAATCGTGCATTTCTCACAGATAAAATCCAATTTTCTTTAATAGAATCAATAAGTAAATTTACTTTCTTACCGATAATTCGTTCGTGTGTATAAATTTTTATAATGAGTCTTCCACGAGTAACTATGAAAAATTATTTAATCCTCTCTAATAGTTTTTCAAACTTAAAAAAACTGAATTTTTGCGATACCAGATACAAATTTATTTTAATAATTATATGAAACTGTGTGTCAACCTTTTTATTTTTGTATATATTCGAAAGTTAGATATTTCACTTGCATTAACGGTAAAAATAAATGGTTATTGAGAGATTATTTTTCTGCCGAGCTTTTTGCTGTGAATACATGAAAGCGGAATAGTTTTTTTTTCCGTTTGCCATTGAAAGCTTTTTCAAAAATAAAAAAAAAATATCGCGCGCTCGTTCACAAAATGTTATCGCTTCGGATAAAAAATATGACAGCTTAATCCAATTTTTTATTACTTTCATAGATCTGAAGCCATTTATAAGGAACACAATGTTATTAATGATATCAAATCCCAGTTACTGTTACTCGAATTAAAAATAGAACAGTTTCAAGGGCAAAACATGGAGCCTTCTTTGCATTCATGTAATACCTACTGTCTGCGCAAATTGTCGTAATAACTATAATTAAAATAATAAAGTCAAAACTAAGCCGATTATAACGTGCTTCCACTTAGTCTGTCGTTTTACGGATAAATTGCTTTCAGATGTGCGAGATGTTGTAACAAGCTCCTTTTCTGCGACATTGCAAGCAGATTAGTGTCGAATTATCCGACTGACCTCTTTGAAACCTTGTAGCACACTAGGTAGATCCTTCTACAGCGCGGCGGCACGTAAGCACTAATTATAATCTAAACTAAGCTGGTACGGACTGCGAGAAACGGCCGCAAATAAGACAGACTGCAACAAACTTTTATTCAGAATGCTCAACTGAAGTTTAAGTATTTTTGCGACAATCCCAGTTAAATTTATATATCTTTTTTATTAATTTTATTTCATTACATCATTTATAGTGTTCGACACAACTGTGCGACTTGTTTCGCTAATTTATACCTTAATTTCTGCATATAATTCTTTACCGAATGTAAGATCCATTCGGCTCGCGAATTCTCATCACGAATAATGCCGTCAAAGCAACTGTCACGTAGTTACAGAGTCATGCATTAGACGCGGATGAAGATTGAGGAGAAACGCCGTCAGGAATTTTGCCAGTCAAATTCGAGCAGCTGCTGCGCCATTAGAGGCATTTCCGCCTAATTGTTTCAACGCCCGAGCACTCGAGTGCCGGCTCACGTTTTCCACAGGCCTCAGAAATTGCGGGCGTACCAAAGTGGCGCTCCTTTGACGACATATTAATCGTCGCCCTACTCCTCCGGCCGACTGTGATACCCACCGGCGCTTATTAACGCTTCCCTCATTTGTAATCTCGATTACAGCTGTACAACGGCTCCGTAACGACTCGCTCGCGACTCGTAATTACATTATATCGTTATTTTACGCAGTATTCAATTGCTGCAAGTGATTACGCGTGATACGACATTTAATAAGGCTTTGCGCGCGTGTACATACTCGTAACGTACTCGCGCGTAACGCGCGCATTCAGATTCACGTTCCGTGTCGCTGCCGATCGTGCACATGGATGAATAATACAATTATCGGAACGATAAAAATTATTGCGGATCCGCGGAGTAATTGGAATCGCAGTTTCTTTTCAGGAAACACCGCGTATTGTCCGAGCGGCACCGATCGACCACGTTCGTGCATGTAATGCAGCGCGTTTACACGTTCCCGTTCCGTAAACGAGTAAAAACCTTGCGGGAGCTCGCGTTCGCGTCCTCCTCTCGTGCAGGAGGGTGGAGAAGCCCTTTCGCGCAACTCGCACACCCCCGCTCAATTTATCGCCCGTACTCGCCGGGGTTGCGAGTGTACTCCACGGATCGAATGGTCGATACACCGGGCCTCTAATTAGTGCAGTGCGAATTAAAAACTTCCGCACGGCTGAATGTAGAAAGTAAAAATGTCACATAAACGCACGGAAACGCGACAGACGTAGACGAATTGATCTGTGAAACGCACGATTATATCTACACGAGGTATCCAGGCCTTTACTATATTACATGTATAAAAGCTAGCCACAAAAAACGCCTTTGTCACGAGAGCTTTTTTTCTTTCTCCTTTCTCTTCTTCGTTTTCTTTCAAGCAGATGGATCAGTTATATCGCTAATCAAAAATTATATTATTAAAAATAATTATTTATGCATTGAAAAAAATTCTGTAATATAAATTAAAACGTAGTTTGAATCGAATCACGAGCTGTCACTAATATATGCAGTTGATTCAACTGTATTTGTTATTGTCTTTACTTTTAACTTTTTTGTTTCATTAATAATATTATTGAATTAACAAAATATTTCCAATTAGATTGATACTGTGGATTCAACGGCTTTTTTTTCTCCGTGTGCCGAAATGCAAGCTTTTCCAGATATCGTGAATTACAGATCCTTTTTGCAAGTTTATATTTATTTAAAGTATAGAAGTGAGGGGGTGTAAAATATGGAGTTTGCATTATTTATGTTCAGAATATATCTTGACGTCTCGACAAGTCTATGGTATAAAAGCCGTAGGGACGAACAATTTTAAACCGCCAATTTCAGATAATCGCTTAATGGTGGACCACGGTAAAAAGATTGCGAATAAAATCCCGCCAGCCTCGGTGTATTGGCGATGTAACAAAGTGAAAGCATTTTGCTGCAACGTTTATTTCGTCCAATTACATTTGGCAGCCATAGTGAAACTACACTACTAGCTAGAAAGTAGATTCCCTGTGCTTGTTTATGGTCTCCCATATATCAGCCTTACGAGCAGTTAACAGAAAGAAATGGCTTCAATCCTTTGTCTCTAATTCAGTCATTTAGCTACCCCTGATGGCAATCTTCGTTACTAATTTTGTTACTAATCAACGTTATTTACGTTTGTAATCCGATAATTAATACATTTACTTAATCAGAACTAAAAAAAAGTATCATTAATATTTATTAATAAACTTATGCGTTTACATATAACGTCCTACATGACTTTTTAAAATTTTATACTAAAAATTTCAGTTTAAAACACAATTTTTAAAAAATGACAAACTTACTTTTTTCAAAGAAAAACATTTTACGGAGAAATATTTTTTGTGATTTTTGCATCTCTCGTATATTTGTGCGTATCGGGAAATTTAATTAAGGGTCAACGATAGGAACGGCGTATGGCGTGAGTCATATATCGGTCCACTATTCTCGAGGAGTGTATTACGAAATATACCGCGGCTACCGTTGGTCTCAAATCGATGCGGCCACAATCTCGATGGCCGCGGAAAACCAATACGAAGAAATCGCGCTCTCACTACAGGCAAATTCAATTGAAGATTAAAAGACCAAAAGACTCACATTCTCCCTTTTCCTAAATTTGTCATAAAATTGAAAAACGATTTTCACGTTATTAGTTTTATCGAATCGATTAAATTGTTTGAATTAAACAGTGTTAGACACGTTAATTTTGATACATACCTTTTTAGTGACAACAATGAAACGAGATAAGATACGAGAATGAGATTGTATCTCTCACTCAATATCGAGAAAAATTGGAGAATGTGACTTCTGTTTCCGTGCAATCCACAATTCCCAATGCTGTACCACGACCGAACGAGAGATTCGCCGTAACACTGCAAGCCGGGTAGAATACGGTACCCCAGAGGCGAGTCACATCGCGACGAGAAGAACCAAAAAACCTCGGTATGAGAACGAATAGTGAGAAAGATAGAAGGGCAGAGAAGGAGAGACTGAAGGGCAGGAGGGGGAGAGAGAGCGAGAGAACCGCGACTTCCTGAAGAAGTAATTTCTGTCGCCTCGAAATCAGTTTCGCCGGACGTCCGTAAATTGCCGGATGCCCTCCCTCATGCCCTTCCGAACCGATCGGGATTCTACCTTCTGGTCACCCTCGCCACTCAATCAGAGGGTAGAAGTCCGCGCGCGCGACTACTTCCTCGGGAGGGAGGGATCTCTCTTCTATAATCTCTTCTTTTTTTTTCTCTTCCATTTCACCGCGAGCAAAGGAGCATCTTCCACCAACGATTCCATTCTCCTTCGATTCCTTGCGATTTTCACTCCATCTCACTACCGGCCGATTGACGGAGCAGTTTCAGTCTCGCAGACTTTCGTCCCCGTGCCGACCTCCTCCGCGCCATCGCGAAGAATAAAACCGCAGAAGCAATTTACTGTCGTGTGCCTTCGGTCACGTACTCGATGGAGAGACGCGTGTAGTCGCGCGCAAAATGTGAGTGTCGCAGGAAGGCCGGAGCGATCGAATGACCGAACACGAAGGGTTGCGCCGATTCGGAGAGCTATATGAGAAAGTTGCGGCGCACGATAACAGATGTGCATCGTGACGCCGAACGTACTTTTGAGGCTGGTAAAATCAATGTGCCGATAAAATGCATTACTTATACGGCTATGTATCAATATATGACAATATGACAAATGCGAACGTGTTAAATCCTTTGAATCTACTATTTTAGTTTGCGAGATAATATCTTTAAAGGTAATTTATACGTAAATCCATTAACAAAGAAGAAATTGCTTGCATTTATTAGAATATTTATTAGAATATTTATTCGTTGACCTAATTGTTCAGAGATATTTTAACACAAGTATCATCTTAATATTCAACGCTTAAGAACCACTTTAATTCATTTATTTTCAAATAACCTGGCGAGAAATATAAAATTCAATTATTTTGATTTAACTTATTTATTTGATCTTACGAAGAGAGGATTAATACAACCGTTACATCAATGCCACCCATCTTGTTTCTACAGATAGTTATTCCATTAAACAACTGCAGCTATTAATACTGTGTAATTTCGTAATCGAAATGTTTCAAATATAGATTGCGTCCTTAAATTACATTTTGTGCGATAAATTTTGCAAAAGTTAAATTGTTACCAAATAAAATAATTTATTTTCATATTTATAATTTCATAAATAATGCAACACAATTATTCCCTAATAATAATATTTCTTTCGTTCACACATTTTCTCCTTCATATAAACAAAAGTGAAAATGTATTTTGCATTCCGTCGTAATTCTTATACATACAAAATAACAGAATTAAAGTAATATGTAGGTAGATATAAAAACTTATTAGCAGATTCAAGCGCAAAGAGGAGGCAAGATATGTAGGTGGTATATAACCCTGAGAAATCATAATTCTGCTTCACTTATACCTCGAGCATGGTACAACTTTATTACACTAAATGAGGAATACCTAGAAGCTGCTCCCATTTCATGTTCACGTTACCTCGCACGTTTATGCTTTTATTTGGCGCTCCTTTCTCATTTTTCACGAAGAAAATGTCCAACTTTTTTGTAATGTAATAACGATCTTAATTACATACAATACAGTTGATATTATTTTATGTTGTAAAAATATCTAAATTTTGTAGTTTTTAATATCTAGTTTTAAATTTAAAAAAATATATATTGAAGCTCTTTTAAATCCATATATATTATGCATATATGAAATTATATAAGGAATTGTATTATCGATTAGATCAATTTTATTAAAGATTACCTCAAATATTTGCAAAAGTTTGAAGAAATATGAATAATATATCAATACTTGATAATTCGCCTGATTACAATATTATTTTTGGCTCGAGATAATTCTTATACGAAGCAACTAATACATTTAGCAACCGGACAACTCTATCTTTCTCGTGTCGGCGATTTCGTGTCTACGCTCACACTCGCGCACCTGCGCTCGTAAGATAGATTCCCGGTAACTTGAACGACCGCGTGTGCGCGAGGGTTAAAGTCGCGCGATAAAGAAAAAGGAAACCCTTGGGACCTTTCATCACCACTGACGCCGTGAATTCGCGTGCCATGGACACATTTTCTGCTCCCGATTCTGACTGCAAAACGCCGTTGCTGTTGAAGTGGAAGAAACGTAGTGTAGAGATCAATGGCTTGTTTTTTAATGTCTGAAAAATAATTTTTACATTGTGTCTTAATATTTTTTGCAACTTCTAATCTATCAATGATATTAAAACTTTTTTAAATCTCATATAAAATAAAATTACATAACATGTCACATTTAAATTTAATACTTGTATTTGTTAAAAAAAGCAAGTAAAAATTTTTCCTGCAACCGAATATCTCTTTCACTAATGACAAAATTAATATTATTGATTTGTTCCGAAAACGTAGTGTTTATTTTCACGAATACATTGCGATGTTCCTAATTATAACACTTTATTATTGAGTAATAGATAACAGATCTGTGCATTTCAGGAGAGTATTGTAAAAATTTCAATAATTTAATCTATCTTTATATTAGTATTGGAGATAAAATAGATGTCTGTCTTATTTATAGGTACAATGGATCTCAACATATCTTTATTAAACATGTATTTAACATCTTATCTATCTTTTTTATATCTACTTATCTATTATTCAATTTTGCATTACCATTTTTATGGCCACGAGTGTATAGCGAGCAAAATTGCATCGTATTATCATAGTACAATGTCTATAATTGTAGAAATGACACATAGCAAATTATTTTTATTATTTTATCATAAAAATCGAATATGACCTATATTACTAGCAATTTTTATAAGAAGACAATCTTTATTTACATAACAAGATTACATAACTTTTAGGATTAATAGTCATTCCCGTATTAATGCAAAAATGAAAGATGTCGATCTTTTATTCTAAACTCTAAACAATATTCTTCATACGAATACGCGAGAATGGACTACTACGATTTTATTCGAATTATATTGAGTATATCGAATTATACATTTAACAGGTCACGAGACATTTTTAATTAAAATACATGTTATTACGACTCTAATTAATTCCGGAAATTTGATTTTAACACGATTGCAGTTATAGCATTCGATGTAATAACGGAAATTTTGCTTATTGTGAACATTTCATTAGCTAATCCAGATATTAACATATATGTATATCCTTGTTTTCGAAACGATCAAATGTTATTTGCAAATATTTCCGAGCTGTATATAGTTTCCATATTTATCTCGTGCCACAGACGAAATAGAAAATATCAATCTACATTAGCAAGTAAAATATCGCGAGCGAGAGAGCGCGGAATTTGGTTCAACGAACATATTAAATAAGTATTAAAAAGGGCATATCTCAGAGAGATCGTATACGTACCGTTAATCGACGTATTGTCCGCTGCGACCAACGTTATGCTAAACGAATCGTGTAACGTTGATCCCTATTATTCTTTCACAAAGGCGCCCATGGACACTTGCTGCTAATTAACATGAGAAAGAGGATCACGAGATTTTGCCAGTGGTAATTCAAATGACGAAACCAAAGGAAGCAAAAAAGAGAGAAAAAGAGAGAGAGAGAGAGAGAGAGAGAGCGGGAAACAGAGATAGATACGAAGAGAGAAAAGGAAGGCTCATCAAGGTTAACGAACGGGAAGATGATTTCGTTTGTCATTTAACCAATTGACGCTGGCGAGTGAACGCCGTGGGGGCCACCGTGTAGTTGCGTGCAGCAGCAGCAGCAGCAGCTGCAGCTGGATCCGGCGCAGTGCTGCATATAGCCACATCTACTCAGGTTAACCCGGCTAAAACGTTCCGCGCGGAAAGTACCGATTATGATTCATTAGCGTCGCCATTCTGACCGAGAGATTCTCGCCGCTCTCTAACGAGAAAGTATGCGCGCGGAAAGAGCTTGCTACGCGAACGGTTTTGTCGGTGCATTTGAACGTTAAGACGCGCACACCGCCGCGCTCGCCGCATTATATTTCACGTAGAGAAAAGCGCGCACGCGGTACAATAGCCCTTTCCGACGTCGTACATTTGATGAATCTAATAGCATATTGTGCTAGTCGAGCAGTTACGTTAACTCGACGTTTTGAGTACGTTAAACGCGAAGATGCGGATGCAGCATTGACGGCTGCGGCCGTAAATACAGTTGCGTTATATAATGTATGGGAAGCACTTTGAATAAACTCGTAACTTTTAAAGCGGGAGAAACGATGAAAGAATATTGTTCCGCTGCGCGGAGATAAAAGGATGAATGCCCTCGTAATTTTCTTTGATACTCTTAATTCCCATTTACAGAGCGTTGATTATTCTCGATTTTTGCGAACGCATTTTACATTGCGAATAAATTTCTACGGATATCACTTTGCCGCGATATTAGACGTTCGGCATTTTTCTTCGCGATCCTTTCCGAATTATTTCCGAAGGCATTTCATAAGAACGCCATATAAAGATAGACGACGCCCGTACGGTAAGACACGAAAAGTGCCGGTGACTCCGCCTGTCATGGCTAGGCAATAAGAGGACGAAAAGCGAAAGAGGATCATAAAGACGCATCGGACGTAACTCGATTATCCGCGCGAAAAGTACGAGACGACGAGCCGTTATACGACATAGTAATTCGAGAGCTTCCTCCTCCGTTCCGTTGTCACTCCCTTGTGTCGAGAGCGATTCTCTACTGTAATTTAATCGGCTGTCGATAGACGACAATGGCGGCCGTAATCTAAAATTACTTTTTAAGAAGGGCACGTCTTTTCCTCTCTCTATCTCTTTTTCTTTTAATGGCGTTTATTAGTGCCCCAGACGGTGTCGAAACTGCTGTTATGAGCCTTCTTTTTTTTTGTCGCGTTACACATAAAAGTCCCGCAAAGATGGGGAGAAACTGGTGCAGCTTGATTTGTGAAAAGCAATTCTCATGTGATGGCTCCTCTTTGACGGCTCGTAATGTTACACTTAGCACGCCGGAGAGTTGATGGAAGATAAAAAAGTCCGACTTAAAAGTAGACGGTTTCGTAAACCCCAATGACTTGCACTTGACAAAGATCTAATCTCGTCTAACGAAGCCGTTACATAATTATAACTAGATGAAGAGAGGCTCTGAAGAAATTAATAACATAAGAAAAAATTGCCGATAGAGCCAACACTGGGTGTTCTTGTGTAATTGATATGTATATTAACAATCAAAATTATTACTTTAGATGTTTCGATCCTCGATTTTGGATCATCTTCAGTAAAGTTATAGAATAAAAATAGTGTGTATCTGTGTTACACAAGTTAATTATCTCGGCCTTCGCATGTGAAATCGACAAGATCTGAGCACTCTATTGTTGCTCCGTTACTTCCGTAATTATTCTGTTTTTATTCTATAATTTTACTGAAGATGATCGAAAATCGAAGATCGAAACGTCTAATGTAATAATTTTGATTGTTAATATACATATGTAGGGTTCAGATAAATTGTTATTTAGTTAGTTGGAGAGATAGAGTGAGAGAGAGAGAGAAGACATGTGTTGCCGAGAAGAGAAAATTTCTTTTGTTAAAGGATTGGCATTGTTCCGATAGGCGATTTATGGCAATGTTACAAAAAGCGTAACTTAATGTATTCAAGATGTAGAAGTGTAACGTCTGTGAGTGGACGCATGACTTTATTAGAAAAAAGGATAGAGGAATGGCGAAGAGGTAGGGCGAGTTTTATGTGGGGAGCGTTGAGAGGAAAACGAAAGAGATTGCGTTGTGAGAATTCGAAGAGTTAACATCGAGAGAATATTGCGAGCATTGAGAATTAGGTTTTGCGTTGCGAGATATCGAAGTGCGAGTATACATCGAGAGAGAGTTACGAGAGACTTGTGAGAGAAAGAGTTATTAAGAGCAGAGCGTTGTGTCGTAAGCGATCGAAGAGAGTCGATCGTAAGCGACGAGAGAATTAATTGTAAGAGTGAGAGTTCATTTGATTAAGAATCTTATCTATCTTATTAAGAGTCTGATTAAACTTATCATGATTCCCGTCACTTCTGGTTCTTTATTTAACATCCTACATTATTGTGTAATTTCNCATATTAATTACATAAGAACACCCAGTGTTGGCTCTATCGGTAATTTTTTCTTATGTTAATAATTATAACTGTTAGTTGCCTAATTATACGATTAGCGAAATTTTTTGCATCGGTAAACGCTGCGTAGATTTTGACTAGTTTTAGTTGACTGGAGATTATTCATATCTGATGTTCGGGAAGGAAAGAAAATAGTAAAAACGTTCGTACGATATCGGCAATCTCGCTCTAACGCGGACAAATAAATATACATATCTCTTTTTGCGATCGTAGAGTTTATAGGACATCTCCAGTTGCACGTTTTCATCCGTGGTTAATATCACTGTCGATACATCTACATAGGTCTCGTCGAACGTAGGGACTTATCGAAAAACTATGATATTGCGATTCCCCCAACGGGAAACAAAAGTTTCCGATAACAGTAATATTGTATATATTTTTGCGCAGTAACACAGATTTCTTTGATCTAACGTCGCAACATGACGAAGCAGACGCGATACCGGTCTTTTTCAATCACAGCGCGCGAAGTCACGTCTACGTAGCGAGCCTCGTCCTGATCGAAATCGACTTTCCGTTTGTTCCGTGTGTCAGAAGCTCGCCCATCGTTCTCAAGTCAATCATATCCGCGATAGAATAATGGCTGAGCAATGGGAGCATTATGATTGAATACTTCTCTCGACAATTGTCGAGAGATCGATCCCCTGAAGTTGACAGCGCGCGTATACCCGAGTCTTATCGTAAATTCGTGTTAAGGATGCCTACGCACGTCTGTACGCCTGTAACCCGATAGGGACCCGGTATTTAGGTCAGATAGTATCCTCTAATAACGCCGCGCACACTAATAGGCTTACTTGCGGCCACGGCTGATGCGCGATAGGATGATGCATCGTATCTCTCCCGTCCCAGATTACCAATGTACTTGAAAGCCTCTGCGCGAACACGCACGTGCGTATCCACGAAACGTGCACGTAACCGTCGGATTTTACGTCTTCGACATATATTGCTGCTCTTCACTAAAACCCGCTTTTACGCGTGAGCTTTAAAAATCGTATTGACGTATCCCGACGTGAGGTATAGAAACGATTCTTAAAATTTTTGAAATTATTCTATAAAATACAAAAGCTATTCGTGTTTTACCAGATAGTCGCCGCTGCATTCGATTATCATATTATAATTGGATGAACATATTTACTTCGGACAGTGTAATATGATGTATCTTTAATTTAGTTTGGCTTTCATAGAAATAATACGTAATTTCTAAAAATAAATGCGATTTATTTTATTAGGTCCCTGAGACACAAATGTATTATTAAGTTAGCTAAATCGAATCTAAAACGTTATAAATGTAAATGTACGTACTAGGTTGGCAGGAATGTAAAATATATACGAAGACGCATCTAAATGCGACCCAATCTAATGGAATACAGATGAAGCTAGTTTCGATCTCTTACATTACAAAATAGAGAGAGAGAGAGAGAGAGAGAGAGAAAGAGAAAGACAATACATACAGTATCTTTCATGTTCTCAACTGTGGGTAGGATTGCAGATCTTCGATATTTACGAATGATCCCGTGTGCGCGGGATAAACGACTTCAATGCACGCGAATGTCAAGAATATTGCATCGATAACCCGCGCATGAAATGCAGAGGAGCCATTCGATGCACCGCCGAGTATGCATACGCGTATGGGACACATCGCGATCGATACCTCTGTTTCCTACTATGAGCGATTTCCATATCTTTATGAAAGCCATTGCAAAACACACGTCGAAGACGAAACGAGAAACTTTGATAAACGGAAATCGATCATTGACGAGCTTTGGCAAATTATCTGGAATGCGAGCAGATAACATAGCTCTAGTGGGAAATTTCACGAATATTTCACGTCTTGGTAAATTGCGTTTCGCATGGTGGATTATCGTTATGCTCGTCAAAGACCTTTACTGCAGTACGGTTTATGTCTGTGATTGCGTTACGTGGAAAATATTTGCACGAAATTTAGTTTCACCAAATACTCCATAACAACGACTAAAGCAGTACTACGAGGGTAAATGTTCGACCAAAGCTGCGTGTGTGTGAGTCTACTGACGTGACGCCTAATGTGCATAAATTGTAAACTGGAGAGGATGAGAGCTGCGAAGCGCAAGTGCATCATCGATAATCTGTTTCGCTTCCATCTAAGCCAGGGGGTTCGACCCTTTCAATCTCACTCATCGCTTTAGCCATCGTTTAGAAACTTTTACGCGCACATTTCCTTTTTGAGAAAAAAATTTGTTACAATTACAATATAATGTAAAAAAAAAACTTTTTAATTACCAATATATATTCTTTCTATCGTTCAATGACTTTTAGAATCCTTCCAATTTCTTCACATCTGTCAATGAATGATCTATTCAATACACAATACCATTAATATGCACTCGTAATGTCCACATTCATATTTCAATATAATTCAGCACGCTGCACGATAAACGTTTTTACGCATCAATGAGTGTTACAGTACGTAAATAGGTAGAAATTATTAGAACGATTGATCGTATTGGCATCCCAATTAATAATTCGACGAATTCGTATGCCATAATAGTTATTGCTGTTCCATTATGAAAATGCCCCCGCATGTTTGAATGTGACCGGTCCCGGCTTATCCTGCTTTAGTACAAAGGCTCGATTTTCGGTTTATAACGACAAGCCCAATTGCTGGATGCATACTAATTTACGCTGATAATATACCATTGGATCTGCTTGTGACAAACGTTAACATAAAGGAGCTCGACAGCAAGAAATGCATCTGCTGTATCGGAAGAGAATATATCTAGTTGTTTGAATTTATGCATGTAGATCATATACTATCAACTTTAATCTAGAGACAATTTGCATTCAAGAAACAAGCGTTTAATTTTAAGATTTTGAAATGTTTTATTTTTGTCTCCATTTTTTAATTATTTAAAAATGTTTTAATTTTAAACTGTGTTTAAATTTAAAATACTAAATCGTATAAAACTGAAATTTTTAACAGGCTTTAAATATTTTTATATTTTAAATCTAAACACCGTTTAAAATTAAAACATTTTTAAGTAATTAAAAAACGGAGACAGAAATAAAACATTTTGATATCTTAAAATTAAACACTTGTTTTTTGAGTGTGTAATTTTAAAAAAATGTAGATCTAAATAAGAAAGACAGAATAAACAGTTTAAAAAGAAAATTTTTAAAGGCGTCTTCTTGAAAAAAAATTAATCTTCTAAAAAATATCGGATATCAAGGTTCTCGATCTTTTGTGATTTGAAACGCGATACTTCCGATGTTGAGATACAAAAGAGAAAAGTATTACCTTTATATTCACGGAGATAGAGCTTATTCGCGGTAAATACCAGGAGACTCGCAGAATGCTCAATGTTAATAGCTGTCCGGAAGGACTCGTTGCAGCGGCGCTAAAGGGTCCTTTGTGGAGCTACGCATACGTTCCGAAATTCCTGCGTCGCTGCTACATCCGCGTTCTCACGGATATACCGGGCACACTGTATCCGTCTATGTTGAAAGCGGAACTTTGAGGACAGGTTGAAAGAGCTGCCGTGCATTCTTTGAGAGCCGCTCGTTACAGGGGTTTCGTTACGAAGAATTTGACTGAAGAATTTGCTCCTGGACTAAGGCCAATCAAAACCATTCCGCTCTTTGAGAGAATATTTAGTATTATCATGAAAACTAACGTGGCATAAAGTAACGCAAGGCTCGCTCTATAACGAGAAAATATCTCATAAATATGTAAACGTCTGAGATAAGAAATGGTTCGAGAAAATGCGTTATATGTATGATCAATATCGCGGAAATTCTTCAGACTTTCGATGTATATGTATGATATATCAATAGCTTATCTTAGGATCGTGTGGAAAAATATTACTGGCAAATTGCCACTTGTCACATTTTAATGAATAAATTGACGAAATTGAAGATAGTTAAAAAAAAATTGCAATGTAAACATTGTGCATTAGGCGATAATTCAAATTTTTCAATAAATTCTCTTTATAATATCGCGAGGAAAATTCCGCAAATCCCGGTTTACTGCAGCGTGCAGCGTCGGCGATGTTATTTCGTGAATGTCGGTATAAACATTAGAAATGCAAATGTTTATATATTAAAAATTATATTAGGTCATTGCAAGTCTTGGCAGTTTTTAAATTATGAAAGCATATTTAAAACATGAAAGAATATTTAAAACATTTTTGTTTAATCTTAGATATATTCGTCATTGTTTTCTTTTTCCAGATAGTATTCGAATGCCTTTATCATAAAATGCGGTGCTTTTCTTATCAAAGAACGAAATCAAGTGCTTTCTGACGGCCTCTTGTAATGCAAATTTTTTTCCTGTCAAATTGTTTTGCAAAGAACGAAACAAATGATAGTCGGACGATGCAATATCAGAAGAGTATGTAGGATGAAGTAGAAGCTCTCTCCCGACTCAAATATTTTTTGTGTAATGTTTGAAGTCTCGCGTTGTCGTGGTAAAAGAGAATTGCTTTCCGTTTAATCAAACTTGGCCGTTTCTCTTAAATCGCTGCACGCAAATTGTCAAATTGCTGACGGTATTTGTCAGCATTAATCGTTAAACTCTTTGGCAATAGCTCAAAATACAGTATACCCTTGCAATCCCACCATACAGACGAGAGAATTTTCTCTGGATGCAATCCAGGCTTTACCACCAATTGCGACCACTTTCAATAGATTTTCTGCAAATTTTTTTGCGTTATGAATTGTCATGCACAATTCATTATTCGTCACCAGTTACAATTCGATCCGAAAAATGCTTTCAAAATCGCGTTTGAAATTTGCATACCATTTTTCAGAGTTGCCAGGGATTTGAAAAATTTTCTCTCAAATTTGTTTTTTAAATGTTATTTTCACGGGAGATTTTTTTTGAGGGGAGGATAAAAATACTAAATCTTTAATTTTCCAACAACAAAATCCACATTTGAGGGAAAATCTCCCAATCTGTCATCTTTCACACGTTCGACTTAACGTAGTAAGCTTCTTTGAACGCGTCACAAAAGTTTGTTACGACTATTTTTGTTATTTTCCCATGGGAAAAAAATTAATTGCAGCAGCAAGAATCTATATGTGGTAGTTAAATTTCAGTCGTATAGGGTAAAGTCGCCTATTATGGGATAGGTTCCTAATATGAGGTAGCGAGATTTCTGCTACATTAATAAACGCATGTGTGATTGGTACCATCATCAACTTATTACTCTTGGGGTGAAATCTATTTAGTAGAAAATTCATTATTAGATCATGCGTGCAGTCGTTAAAAAAAATTTTTTTTTGAAATTGGATATTGTCAAAATTTATTGAGATGAGTCTTTAAACCTTGTTTATTATAAAATAAACAAATATTTGATGATAAATTCTGCATGCAGTGATAGAGTAAAGTCGTATTAATAGAAAAATACGTGATGTGATGATTTGCTTAATTATAAATATTAGATTTGGTGATAGTGAAACTGCAAAGCGTGGAACTCATAATATGAGACACTCAAAAATCCCCATTTATTATTGCATATTTTGACTTCGAGAACTTTCCAAAATGTTATAATAAAATTTTTCATTGAGGACTTTCAAATAATGAGGCTTGAAAGTTATGGTCTTCAGCATTAGCACTGAGACTTTAAAATATCTCGAAGAGAATAGATTTTGGATAAAAATGTTACGTGCAAAACTTTTTGAGTATCGAAAGAGCACTATTTGATTCGTCAACTAGATTTTGAATCTGGAGCCTAATTTGAACTTAGTAAGGTCCAAGTCGATAAGATCCATCTCATATAAAAAAAATCTTTATATCTTATATTAGGAACCCTTTTTTTGACTTAGCAAAATCGGCAATTTTGATAAAAAAATTTCATATACAACAAAGTATTATCGATTGCTAACTTTTGGCGATGAAACTTAAATATATTTACTATAATTTGTATATAAAAATATGAGTTAACGATATAAATTAAATGAACTATAAGCTTTTAAAGAAAGGTATCTTATAATAGACAACTTTACCCTATAGCTAAAATTTAGCTGCTATATAGATTTTTGCTGCTGCAACTAACTGTAACTAATCTTTATTTTTAGTGCCAAAACTGGTACATAATTAAAATCGCAATGTAAACAATCCGCGTTAATTTCTTGTTTCTGTGACAGTTGACAATGACACCATTGCAGCAATATATAATATATTTTCCTGCCAGTGTTGCCATCTCTTAAAAAACCATCAAGACTTTTGCAATGACTCAATATAAATGTTTTTTTATTAAACGTAATACTGTGTTAAAATATTAATTAACAAATGATTTTTTATCATTGCAGTTTAATACATAGAGATACAAGGCCAGAGCCAGCGATACGATGTTCGACCCTGAAAGGAGCGACCAGACTACCGTCAGCACCAGACCATCGCAGTGAAGCTCGATTAAGGATAGACCCGAAGGTGTTGGTCTTCGTAGAAACGCTATACTCGAGGCTAGGCCGGGAGATAGCTGAACTACTAGTTTATAATCGAATAAAGTGAGTACGGACTATTTTTCTTTCGTATTGGCCAGTACGAAGAGTTGAGCGGCGTATTTCTTATTTATTGACCAAACAATTACGAATTTGACGAGTCACTGCAAACCATTTTTATTGCGACAGATAATTATAAAATAATTTATTTACCTAGACGTATGAAACATGTCGTAAAAGCCTGACCTACTTGTAAGCACCGCGTTTCGCACAACACGTCTTTTATGCGCACCGACCTGATTCTGGAAAAAAGATTTCATCCTAGCACGATCTAAAAGTAGGTCGTCGACGTAAGCTTTCTTCGCGGAGTTCTCAGGCGCAATAGTTCATACTATTAGGCAAAAAGTATATGGCTAATGGCACCTAGTTGCTGAAGTCGATCAATATCGTGACACATACTCCTGAACGTACCGTAAGTTCGCTAGGTCGCGATCCTTTTTATTCGTAAACGCTTTACTTCTCTTTCGTGAGAAAGAAATGATAAGTGACGTGGCATTTCATGAATTTAAAGCAAACACTTTATTCTTATATTTTTAACGATAGACCCTCCGAATTCACATGTTTAATTTAATTCTACAAAATCGTCTGCCAACACAAATTTTATGCGTAATACTCATGGAGAATTTAAAAAGAATTCATAAATTGTATTTTATTTATAAAGCTCTCTCGATTCTTCATTTTTATAACAAAACTTTCGCTGGTGTCGCGAGCGTTTATCGAGAGAAAATATTTCAACGTTTTTTCCGAAAAAAAACTATATCACCTAGATCTTGTTGTAATTCTCTCATACCGAATTTTTCAAAAAATTCTCGGCGTTTATAATTCTGCAACGGAGATTCCGCAAATCCCGGTTTTACTACATCGTCGGGGCGATGTTATTTCGTGAATGTCGGTATAAAAATTAGAAATGCAGATTTCTCGACCATCGTAAAGTCCGGGCAGTTTTTACGCTATTATACGGGTTCCACGAATATTTTAAAACCATTTCTCCCGTCTAGGGAGTTAGGAATTGGCACAATGTCGATGCGGATATCGTGAAACCCGTTACTTCCGCGGCTCTTTCAATCGCCTTATTAACTTCCGTTCTCTATACCGTGTGTTCGATATACCGAAGTTTTATGTTTCAAAGAATAAAAAATCCTAAAGTATCTTTTTTTTTTTAAATTACGATGTCGATCTAGGATGTGCACTAATAAAGTGTCGCGAAAAATAACCGCTTGTTTCGAGCAACACACGATTTCACGTTTCAGTATGCAATTTTCTATGGTTACATGGATATTGATAATATATGACAATATGAATTGTTAACGGGTAAACGTATATAGGCTGGCGGTATAGTGCTCCGATATTCGGATAACTTGTAAATAAATATTAACGTTGTCCACTACGATAAACGGGAATACATACATAACGCGGTATAACTATATAACGAAGCTGTATCAGGCGATGAAATTTCGTGTCTATCTACAGCTGAGCGCAAGATTTCACATTTCCATTCCGCGAAAATTGCATGACGTGAGCGTGCCTCGAAAAGTTTAACGAAATTCGCTATCGAGGACACGGTGTATCGCGAAATTTACTTCATTCATGATATGCGCATTTCTTAAATGGTAATAGCCGGGCCGAAAGCTTGTTATAGGAGTCGAGCGATGTATAGAGTCTCTCGGTGAAACTTTGACGCTTGGATGAGAGAGAGCTTAAGCCGGATGTGTCCTCGGATTTCGAAATAGGATCCTGAAAAAGAGAGAGAGAGAGAGAGAGAGAGAATGGAAGATGGAGTAGGAGAGAGAAAGATAGACGGAAGTCGTTCGCATCAAATTCTCTCGATTATCTCCTGATTCTTCCGCAAGTGATCAAATAATAATGACGGGATAATGCGAACCGTTGGAGCTGCTTCCGCAGGCCTCGGTGCCTATCGGGACTTACAGTGACGCAGCCGTGTGACACGTTATACATGAGAAAGCATATTGTAGTTTAGAGCCCAACACGAGATAGAGACGAATAGCGATTAGGGGGACTGCACCATCATCTGCCGTAGGAGGGACGACGAATACGCGCGACGCATAACACGGCTCGATACGGAGCGAACATGCGAGTGGTCGCGTCTACGTGAACTGGCGAGCGACGAGGTAGTGTTCTCACCTGCGTGTCAGAGGGACAGAGAGAGAGAGAGCGTCACGGTATGCCGATATGATCGGAAAAGTAACCAAGAGCCCGGGCGCGTATCGGTGATACGCGCTCACGAGAACACGAGGGAACCACCGACCAAGCTCGTCGCGGTGGTATCTCGTTTGCTTTATCCGGCGCAATTTCATAATCGATACCGGTGCCTGGGGGCAGGGGGGAAGGGAGGAGGATCCTCCACGCTGGGGCCGCAGCACAGCGTCCACCTGTGTGCGGCGTCAGGCAAATTTTGTTGTCGGAGATTGCGAGGCGCAGATATGGAAAGCGTCGCGCTCGGATCGTGTTCCGCCGCGAGCCGCGTACGTACACGTACGTAAAGCGTACGTGCACGTCGACGTACAACGGTGCACATAATGAAATATTTATTGATGCGCGGGACCCTTTGCGTGTAGAAGAGCAACGCTATGTCCGCCTTACGCCGCGTATATACATGCACGTAATGCGATATGGAAAAGTTTTGAATCTGGGATCCAGCTGCGCTAGATAAAATGCGATATCTTGCCCCGGGATACTCTCTCGAGACGGGACGTAAGAAAAATAGGGGCGGAGGAAGAAGTTTCTATAAGCGAGTTGAGTTTTCAACCCGTTTTACCTTACGTACGAGCAGCGTCTGTTTTATCTTGCCTGCAGCTTTTATTGCTTATTAACTGCTTTTATGTGCACTCGTATCGCTTTATCGATTATGCCCATATCGCGGACGATGAATAATGCAGATATAAAACACACGAGATGTTTCAAATTACTCCAAGATCTGTTTTGTTTGAAACTTTTACATTAGTAAGAATTTCATAAGATACAAAATGTAAATTTGTCCGGAATATGTACGAAAAATTGCTCATCACTGAAAGTGAATCTCTTTATTGAGAAAGATAACTTCAATAAGACGCGTTTCATATCATAAAGAATACAAAAGTTCCGAATTAACATGAACTTTTGACGCATCAAAACCGATCAAACGTCAATTGTGTTTATCGCCGATATTCTATTCGACACATGACAAACGAATTCTCTCTCATCCCTCGCGATATTTCTAGTTCATTCCCCCATTGGTAGGCTTTCTCGATGTGTATCTGTCTGTCGAGAAACCTTCAATAAACGTTCGCGTGTTATCAACGTGGAGAAAGAAGTCTCTACCTCTCAATCGAGAGAACGGTGATATTGATCACGCTACTTCAACACCGTCCTCCCTTCCCTCGGGTTATATCCTAATGCCAACGTGGCCTGCGCGACATGGTCTTCGTTACCAGCGGCATCATCGATAAGAGAGAGAGAGAGAGAGAGAGAGAGAGAGAGAGAGAGAGAGGGTGACGACAAAGGGTAAACGTTCCACATCGCGTGTCGTCGAGGCAAACGCGCCGATCGAGCCCTGTGACGCGTATTTTTTTCATCGACGATTTTCATCTCGAATCCGTCTTTTCATTTCGCGACTCATCTCCCTTTTGTCCCGTTTCCCTTCCGGCGCGCGGTGTCTCGCACTGTCGCAGTTTTTCTTGATCTCTCGCCCGTTTTTCCCGCGCACTCTCGTCGAGATATTCTCGCGCACTCGTTGGCTCGTAAGAAAAATAGATGAATCACGGATCCGAGGATGCCTCATCGGAAACGGAACGCGTGCGCGGCATCCTCTTACCTTGCCGTGCACGAAAATTATACGGCGCGTTTTTCAGCCTCCTCCATTATTTATAGGAGGGGAACGGTGTTATGTACACGTGCCCGCTGCGTATACACGCACCAGGGCTGAATTTTTAATAGCGGTTGCGCCCGTCTCTGCGATTTCCGGTACGCACGTTATAATATGCGCGATAGGATCGTTCGCGCGGAAGTAACATCTCGGCGCGGAGGTATTTCGGAATTACGGGGAAAAATATGCGGCGTTTATTCAGCCTTTCGCGGGAGAGAGGTGGTGCTTCGAGGGAGATCGCGCGCCGTTTATTTTCAGGTAGAAGAAAATCAACGTCTTCTGTCACGTAAAACCCCCCCGCTATTTATATCGAGCCGAGTTGCGTACGGCCTGTATACAAGCGTGTCGCGTAATTGCTTGAGATATGGCCACCTTGAATAAGATGAACAGGTACTGTACATTTTCGGGATAGGTACAACGCCGCTCGCGCTTATAGGGTTTGATTCCATTTCTTAATCGCTGCAAATGCCGCAGCTTCCACCTAACGCAAACGTTGTAGGGAACTCTTGATATATTACTGGCACAAGTCCTCGTAATTCGGAAAAATACGAAGTTGTAGGAGATAATTATACGATGGTGTGTACTAATTAGAAAATCATAATGTTATTTTATTCAGGTACATGTGAAATTTTATGACGTCGTCGCGTGAAACATGATCGTTCAGTCTCTCATTTTATATCATATCTCTTTATTCGCTTTTCCGAGCGTTACAGTTCGCAAATATACCTGCGGCGTAAAACGCAGGTACAGTCTGCGGTATCTCCATAATTAAATGGGCAATGTAGCTAATAATACGACCAGGAACAGACAGTTACCGCGTGGCATAAGTAATGCAAAAACCGGTATAAGAGCGAGAAGCTTTCCCATACGAGAAAGATAGAGTGTGCGATATATTGATTCAGCTACTATGTGGAATATTTTCAAACATCACACAGTTGTCTATTTTTACCATTCCGTACATAATGCATACATCTTTGTGTGCACATGTAACTATAGCTTATAAAATTATTCTCCGAACAGAATTGTCGAACGTACTTTTTTCTTGATCAAACAACGATTTTTTGTCGAGTGCTTTAACATTCATTTCGATTAAGTGTACAAATAAAAAGAATCAAATTGAAGCTAAATTAAAAGTATAATAAATTAGAGTAATTTAAAATTATCTCTTTAAGGAGTTTATTCACCTTTATGAAAATGCTACGAATTGTATAAAAATTCAATATTACATTCTTTGCAACATAACACAATTAAAATTTTGCGGAATTTGTCTACATAATTTGTGAGAAATCCAAAGCTGAAAATCGTAATTTTTACGTATATTTTTATGAGTAAGAGTAAGATACATGGCGATGGTGATTATTCGTTATAACTACGTAAATTATGCTACAATTTGAATAAAAGTTTTTCATTATAAACTACATATATCAACAAATAATTGGTAAAAACATAATTAACATTCACTACACGATTTCTGTGTGACAAACGATAATAAATCAAGAAACTATTGCTGTCCTTTATCAAAAGTGTTGGATTTTAATGAGATGTGACAACGTCGCTTTGTTTTACCTAATACGTGCGATTTTCAATCAACTGTCATACTGTTAATCTATTCTATATCTGTTTATCTATCTATCTGTGTGTGTCTTCCTCTTTCTTCTCTCTCTCTTTCTCTCTCTTTCTCTCGATTTCTCTTATGATATTTAATACTTTTTTATTTTATTTTATTTTTTTCCCCTTTCCATCGTCTAGGCATTGACATCATTATATGACATATGTCAATACAAATTTTCAATTAGCAGCAACTATGTTATGATTTATGATGTAACGTCAAAGTTCAGTGCGATCAACTGTTCAGAAATGGCTATTGCTATATCTTAGCATAATTTTATATTCTAAATTACAAGTTATATATTACACAACATACAAACCGTTATTTTCGAGCCTTCTAATACCAAAAAATAATTATTATATACTCTAAAAATTAAGTATTTTTGATAAAATATGTTATTATTATAAACTTAATTTCAAATATGTTAGGTTGGTAGTCGTTCTTTCTATCTCATTCTTTTCTATACTAAAATAGAGGAGTCACTTTCCTTACCGCACGCCCCTCGAAAAAGGTGAACAAACTCCTTAAGCAAATGCTGTCGTAATTTTGAGCCCTTTGCGTGAGGAAAACTTAAGTCGAAACAGCGTGATTGACGATCTGGTGGAATGCAAGTAGATTTAAGGTTTTCAGGAACGCAGGAAAATATTACTGTTTACACGATATACTTGTTCCCTCACGTGGATTTGTCCACGTTTATGCGGACATGACAGTATCCAGCTCGTTTGTATTCTGATCCTGCGGCTATTAGAGATTTCTGCCTGTCGCCTCACTAGCCAGCTCTCTTCTCAAAGAGTTACACGTCGTTGAACACGTATTGGGACATTACGGCAGCGCACACATGCATGTGCCCGCGCGCGTCGCGACATGACGTACGACCGACAACGGCCGGACTTCGCGGATTTCCGTTCGAAATAAATATGTATCTGTCCGACGCATCGTAACATACGACATGACGAAGGTCTTGCGCTGGAAATATATTTTTCTCCGCCCGACGCCCGCATACAGGAGGAACGTGCAAGCCAAAAAAAGAAAAGTACTGAAGCGACCTTGCACTAACTCATCACCATGCAAATCACATTAATAACTTTCCGTCGTGCGTCGGAGTCATAATATTTAGTTAACGACTAAGCGATGTTTTGACGCTCTTGACGAAACGGACATATACGTAAATAATTGAAAAGAGAGTTTTAATATTCAAAAATTAAATTTCAGTAATGCGTTTAGCAAGAGAGCAAATTTACACAGAAAGAAATGAGTATCAAATCAACAATTCATTGTTTTATATATATATATAAGCAAGAATATAAAATCTTCTTGAAAAAATTTGATAATCTTGATCAGACATAATTTGTTTACATGAAGAAACAAAATTTCTTTATGTTAGCAAATTATGTCTGTTTAAGATTATAAAATCTTCCAAGAAGAATTTATATTCTTGCTTATATATGAAACAATGAATTGTTGATTTGATACTAATTTTTTTTCTGTATAGATTTATTTCTTTCTTTAAGCATAAATTTGGAGTCTTCTAACGAAAAATTATGCGCTTAGTCTGCATGCTGCATATATGTATCTATCTTTTAATGTACCAGCAGCCGAACCAAATCATAAAAATATGCTGAAAATGTATATGTATATGAACTGGATGTTAAAATAATTCACATCAAAGCATTACCGGTAATATTTTCCCGTGAATTTATAATCATGAAAGTATATTATTTCTGAATATGATATTTTGCGTTGAATAACTTTTATTCCGAGTAACTGCAGCAACGAACGGGTAGAAGCTATCGTCTGTGAAATAACTTCATTTTTACATTGGATTCGCGCCAATGGACGAAATGATTTACTTACTTCTCATTCCGGCGGCATTAGTCAGAAATCGTTAAATGGAATTCATAATCCCTGTTGAGATAACGTGTTATACATACACGGGGCACATACATGGCAAAATGATTCAGTTCCGCGGCGACCTGACACTCTATCTCCACTCGTTACAATCATTACATAGAGACATCGTAATCTTTCCCGGAATGTTAAACATACGGCGGATACGAGTATGAATAAGCACTTTGCATACACATACACTCTAATATGCAGAGTACGTTTATCGCGATTAATTTTATTACGCGGAAAATATATATCAAAAGTACACAAAATAATATACATACATCTAATTTAAATGACGCGGATCGTATGTTTTTAAATCGGTCATTATGCGCATTAATGCGTCTTTTAATTAGTTATGAGCAATTGAACAATCAATCAGCAAACATCATTATGGAAAGAGTAAAAGGATTATTGTTCGTTCATTTTTAATAGCCATACTAAATCTTTTACCGAGCACACGTACATACGAGCACAATGAAAATCCTCATTGGCGAATTAGATCGGCCGGCAAACGAAACGGGTATCGCTGAAAGAGTGGCGAATGTAAAACAAGCTACCTGAGTACTACTGAGGAGTAGGAACGCGCGTGAGAGGGTCGCTAAATTAAAAGCCTCATCAAGGTTTCAAACAAATTCCAGCGCTATGTCGAACAGATTAGGGCCCCGCGCCGTGCCAATTCGGGACTGCCGTTTTAAGCCGGCAGAAATCAATCGGCTGAATTACCGGCTTGATTAATACTCTTGGCGGTTTTCGCCTAATTATCTTGGGAGTCCTGTAATTAATAGCAGTCGCAGAAGCGCTAGCCGAGCTAATCGTATTTTTATTTTCCACACGTGGCGGTTTACGAATTGATAAATTCTCGTGGGACGGAGATTCAAGAAGGGCACCACGGTGGAAATAAGACAAGCAATTAATACGGACCGAGGAGGCAATGAAAAGCGTTATACCGGCCGATTGGAAAACAATTATGGCGGTGATCGATACAAAAGTGTCGTAGGAAAAAGCGGAAAATTCATCTCCTCTCAGTAGGAGATTGATTGTAGCCCGCTTGCCCGGTCCGAGAACCGTAATAATTATCGCCATGCTCAATTACGTCGTTGCGTACCTGTCCGATCGTAAAATCCTTCATTTGTTTCGGCCTCGCAATCAGTGTTGCTGCTACTGCTGCTGCTGCTGCTGCTGGTCGTTTCTCGTGCCTTCCCGTATCATCGCGCCAATAATTTTTCTTCCTTTGACCTACGAATCGCGTCGATCAAGATAAAAGATCCGCTTTTTCCAGCGCTAAATTTTCAAAAGAAATTTAATCAACGTACAAATACTTAAAAATTAAAACAGCAAAAATATTTTAGATATATTGCTAATTAACACAGAAAGAAATTAGAAAGATTATCTTCGAAAATGTCATTTTTTAAACTGTTTTCTAAGTACCAATATATTTTATTTATTAGTAATATATTTTATTTATTAGTAGCGTAGCAAATTACTTTACAGTTTTATGGCATTGATCTGGTCGTCCGTCTGCAAAATTTTTCAGTAACTGCTAAATTTTTTCAAATTTTGTTTTCATCAATAGATATCAAAAAATTTTAGCTCTATCCAAACAAACTATGAGTAAAATCAGTTAATTTTTTATAGAGGTCAAAGATCAAGATTAATAAAATTATTTAACGAAATTTTTCCAATTACGGTTTCTCGCTGCTTACTTATGTCTATTGCAAAGAGTTTACTATTACATATTATTATTAATTTGATACAAGACAAGAAACAAAGTGATCCATTATTATACATTATTTAAAAATGTTTTAATAATACATTCATAGACTATGAAAAAAACTTGAAAACTGTTATAGCAAAGAACGTTATAGCAAGCGTGAGAGGTAAAACAAAGAATACAATGCATCAAACGAAAGTTCCCTAACGAACAATTGAAAATTCGCTAAAACGCCGTAATCATTGCCGCAACGGTCAATTATATCCTCTGCACGCTATTCTGGCATGAACCGGCCGCAAAATTCCTGCATTCTCTACGATATTGGTTCCATTGTTCGACCGTATATATCACGACCCGTGATTTTTTTCGCCCATAAAAGGCAGCGTGATTACACGATTTCCATGTACGTAAAATTTCACATTTTCGCAGCTCTTTGTTACAGTAGAAACGCTCTCTTTGCGGCTGACCCGCTTAATTGTCTCGACAGGTTTCACCCGAATTTCCTTGCGGTTTCTCCCGCCCTTTCCACCCTCGCAATCTCCACCGACGCGGCGTATAGAGTGTCGGCGTAATAAATACGTCTCTGAAACGCCACACTGTCTTCGGGTGTCACTTCCGCTTGGGAGAGCGCGGAAATTCAGCGAGGCGCGGCAGACGACGTAATTCTGCAACGTGCAACATGTCCACATGCATCAGGCCGTGAACCGTTTCTCGGTCGGATTGTTTTATGTATTTATCTCGTGCCTCTCTCCCCTCCCGTCCTCCCCCGCGATCACTACGGATAACTTTCCGTACGAATAATTTTCGACGGATTTATTAATTACGCGTTTCAATCATTTTGTATGTTTTCCGCGTGTTTTCGTGGTTCAACGAGCGACTGGCATCGCGAATTTATTACTTTCATGCGGCAGCGACGGATAGGGAGGGGGCAGAATGATTTATTTGGCGAATTAATGAAAAGGCAACAAAACCGCCTTTGCAAAGGTGCACAATTTCGATATCGCATACCGCGGTAACGAAGTATTTATCGAACTTGTAATAACCACCTTCGACACGAAAAATAGCCTTCAGTCTTGAAAGAACAGAAGAGAGATCGATTCGTTTTATTACGGCTTGGCTCTCGTCAAAATACAACGACGACGAGGAAACGCGGTAAAAAAGAAATAAAAGTGGAGACGAGAATAGGAGGACGACACGTGGGCTAGTGGCCACGGAGAGCACAGAGCGTTATTACTCTTTGATCTGTACTCGCACTCCTCCAGAAAATGGAGTTCCACGGGTGAAATGCATAAATAGCAAAGTCGTATTTCTTTGTGATCCTTCATTCTGTGCCTTCGATCAGGTCTCAAAACACGTTTGCAGCGGCGTCGGAGGATCGGCGGGCCCTAGTGCGAGGAAAGACGAACGTGTAAAGGGGGATCAAAGGCGCAGGAAAACTCGAGAAATTCATAAAGCGCTTCTTAAGCTGGCACAGAAGAACATCAGTCAGTGACCTTCTTGCGCCGGCGAACGATCCCGGCTTGCCCTCAAGAGGATTCGTCGGGAGTTCGTTTGGTCGAAACGCAGTCGATGGCTCCATACGCCGGAGTTCAAAGCTCCCTCGGAACGCTGACGGATATCACCCCCTTTTTGCGGGATATCCCTCGCAACTTTCAAACCCGCCGCTTTCGAGTGCCCCTCTTATCGACCTTCATTCAATCGGCCGATGGGCCCCCACCCGCGCCTTCCTTCTCGCGGATCCCTCATTCTCGATCTTTGTCTTCGGCTAAAGACTAGAAGGGATTGAGATAATACGACTTGTCCGTAACCGCGATCGAAGCCGATAGAAATCTAAGAAGCTGAAAAATGTGGTTAAACGATGCATTTGCGCTGCTGCACGTGGGAGAGAATAAACTTGAAACATTTTTCCGACTGATGAATAATTCGAATCTTGCAATGTGTATATTACATGCTATAACAATATGGATAACATTATTAAATGCAATATTAAATACAGGTTTTTAAATTATAAGCTATCCATAATGTTTTTAAAAAGAGAAATATTTATCTTTATCTTTGTTTTAAAATCCGTGAAAATTTGTTTCAAAATACTTTATTTTTGATCACGTTGTATCATTTATATACTGTGTAAATTATAACATTTATATACAGATTCAAATATCATATTTAATAATCGAGTATTATGATTAATCAAATAAATCATCGATATTAGTATAACTAAAATTTTGCTATATATATGTACACATATTTGTGAAAAATATATTGGATATCGTTAACCTTCCTGTTCTGAACAATATGTTATTTGATCACCTTATTAATGTTTTATAAAAAGAAACGGATTTAATATTATAATTTATTAATAACATGCGATTTCAGTAGACTGGCACGTGAAAAATAAACACGGATGTCACTATCGATTTCCATATTAATATCTTTTTTGATAGAATAATGTATACCTCTATTTCCATCATTTACATATATTTTAATCTTTTTAACATAATTATCGAGTGATGACATTCATTGGTGGTGATAAAGGTACGTGTCACTAATTACCTTGTTCTGTGTATAAAATGCTGAAATGTGCTAGATATATTTCACTTCTTTTCATCTAGGAATTTTCTCGTTAATTTGCGAATGCATCTTTTAATAATAAGTAAAATCTGGGCTCTTAAATTATAAACACGCCTACAACGAAGGATTTTCCGCTAATTAAATTTTCTAAAACTTCTTTTTATCGACAGATTTTCTCCGCTTTAGTTCGAATAAATCTTTCTTCAACAAAAATATCAAAAGTTCGATAATTCTTGAGTTATAAGCAATTTACAGTGAAAGATTTCCCTCTAATTAAATTTCCCCCACCCCAAACTTTTTTAGTTTATTTTATCAACAGGAATTCGAGTGCACGTGGTGTGTTCAATATTAAAAAGTTTGAAGCGATCAATTACGAAACGCTGTACATTTGACATTTAAAGAGTCGATTGAAATATTCGATAAATTGATTGAAAAGTTAAATTTTTTTAGGCAAATCAGCAAATGTCGTTGAAGAAATTTGATTTTTCGTCGTTAAGAGGATGCTAAAGTACCGCGAATTACCGACATTTACAGTTTTTAAATATTTTCGAATTGGCGTTACAGAATCACAAAAACTTTTTATAGAATTACAATACGCGTAAAAAGAAAGGGTGCTCAGGTAAATTTTACAAGAAAATCGAATAAAAAGTTAATAAATCATTAAAAATTCACTCGTATAGCCGTCACCTGAGATTAACTTTACCTTAGTACAGAAGTTGTGTAGCTCCCACATACAAAATAAGAGTAGAACACCCTTCAGAAAACACGCACGAATAACACTGATCGTGTGAAATTACAACTAAACGTCTAACAAAAAAGATTAACTAATGTGCGTCATGCATATTTCGCTCAGCGAAGCTGAACTGTCATAAACAGAGCAGTGATGGTGTGCAAAAGTAATTGATAGGTCTTTTCGCAGATGGCACTACAATCGAAAAACAAAGACAGATATATGCGTTGGACAAAGAGCGTTAGCTTGGTGTTAGCATTCCCCCTTTCCCTTCTGCAGAAAAAATAATCTGCAGTACCGACGTTGAGGAAGTTCTCTTGTTACTTTAGCATCCTCTTAAATCGAAGAAAAAAGAATCGCGAGCCAGAAATATCGCAAATATCAGCGCGATAACGAACAAAAAAAAAAAGATCGACATTGCCTGCACGAGGTGGAGAGGTTTACGACTGTCCATCAAGATTCCAAATTGCTTGCAGCGCACGCGGGCGCGAGCATTCTCCCAACTTTCCAGTGAAAACTCAACTTTTGTAGAAATACGTAATTTCGCCCTCCGGCAACGCGTAGAAACGGTTGTTGATGAGCGACACGCTCGGCAGCCTGTCGGTGCTCTCGCCGCTCTTCTTCCACGCTGCATGTATACGTCGTGCCCGATGAAACGAGTCGCGCTAAGTTACCAACATCCTCGAGGATTCAACTGCGATATCGCCGTTTCCTCAAACTGCAGTTTCACGGAGAATATTGCAAAGCGGCGCGCGAGCCGGCTATGAAATTAACTTCTGCCACTCGTCCACGCCTCGCAGATAAATCGCGCGAAACTGGATAAACCTCGCGAAGACGGATACCGCGCGGATACAATTGGGAAATCGCTGATTCACTCGGCGATCTATTCTCCTCGCTTCTCTCTTTGGTGGGATCGCATTAAGCTCGAGATCGAATTTCAACTACGCACGAGAACAAATCAAATATCGTTCGCCGGTATATAAATGTCTCTAGAATGGATTTGAATTATACATGAAAAAGAAGATGAAATATTCGCTTACTTATCTCCCATGTAATATCTAAAATGTATTATCTTTAATGTATTATGCTCCTTTGGAATATCTTCATTTTTTTTATTTTTAATAACTACGGAACAATCAAAAGAAATTATCTCATTAGAAATTATTGAATAGAAATTATCGAATCTGCACATTAAATGATGTCCGAGAGCTATATAAACGTGTGATTTGATATCGCTTTAGGTTTGGCGTCTCCTTTTTCTTAGATACAATCAACGAAAGTTGGAAATAGCTGCAAGCTGTTTTCTTTGCTTGCAGCTGTTTCGAAAATCTCATAAAACATGACCGAGTTAAGGAATTAAATTGTGCAACTGGCGAAAAGTGGCGAATTGTCGAAAGAACTTCTCGAAATCCAATAAGTGCAAGGGAAGATTGAAGCATCTTAAACATTGTGAGCGAAACAAGTAATCGTTGTGTTACTGTTACATAAATTTACGTTTGACAGTTACAATTATTAATCACAGTCACAAACTTATCACTATTTCTTTTTTGGATCACTCGTTATAAATTAATAATGTATGGTGATACCGTTAATATTTATTTAAGACTAGAATTACATTTTAAAAGAGAGCAATTTTTTAAAATTACTTTCCCACGAAATCGACTATTTACCGTTCCCAGTTTCATCTATTATTTAGAAAAGTTCGCATCCAGCGTTGAATCAAGAAGATTCTTTCCTTCGGCTAAGCTGGAGATCCCCCTTGAACCTCCGAGCACCCTTCTTTCTACCGTAAGACTTCTATTCAATTCCGAATGAATTCCGGCCCTCTCACATGCTTTCTATTTAGCGCTCCGCCTCTCCCCGCGAAAAGGGTCGAACATAGACAAAACAGCATAATAAAGTCTACGTACGATCGCATTCCACGAAGGGGATAGCCTCCATCCTACTCCCTTCTCTCGACACAAAGCTACGTACGGACGTAATTATCCACCAGACGTGTATTACCGCTATTCGCATGTGTATTTTCTTCCTCTGGCTTTCCTAAGCGGCTAAAGCGCAATGAAAAAAATACGTGAAATGTTTTTAAAAAATTGTTCAGCCACTTAGTAAGCCACAAAAAACTTTTTGATGAAAACAACATATGATTTAAATTTATTTCACATCGCCAAGAGTACTTTAACAATGAGTTGGTCACATTATAAAATCGATGTAACAATTTTCTCGCATTTATACATGGTAATTCCAATTTAACAACGCAGACTTTCTAAAAGGAGATCAGAAGGGTACTGTTACTAAAATTGAAATATTATTAAAGCTCCTCTCGATTCAACTATAATTATCTGCATAATAAAATATTCAGAAATGAAAAGTACTTGTAACAATTTTAAAAAATTATTATAATATTATGTTATATTATGAAAAAATGTAAAAGCTTATAAATTATTTTAGTTCTTCTTAAATATATAACATTTAAGAAGAACTAAAAATACAAATGGACATACTTTATAAAAATTTTAAGAAAACCAAAGTAAAAATTATTGTGTCATAAAAAAGTATATGGTTACAAAGTAATTTATAAGAATTGGGGATTTGGTATTTCCTACTACGTCCCAAGCTCTTTGTCAGAGGAACACGAATTTTTTATAAACCAATACACGTAGCATGACCCTCTTAGGACCCCTCTCGCAAGTTAGATTCGAAGAGAAACCGAATCATCTTGCGATGAAGAGTCGTCACATCTTTGGTACCTTTGGAATATTCTCCCGAGAGCGCTCTATACCCGAAAGGGGCTAGTTCCCCCTACACTGATTCGAATATACGTTACACACTGAGCTCCGTGTGGTTTTCTGCCGCGATTGGCACTCTTGCCCGTAACTTTGTTTCCCCATTTCGTTGCCGCGTCGGCGTCGCCTACCAACTGCGCATACGAACTTACCGGACCGTGTACGAAATTTCGCGAAACTTGTCCCGGCAAACGGGGTTTCCCTCCCGACTAACCAGGGAAGAAGCGTGCACCGATGCGATCAACGATGCGCTAGCGGGATCGCCGCTTTTCTCCCGCAGTGGTATGATTTATTCAGAAGGTGGGAGACGTACACTTGGTAGCTCTCAAAGCGCAACCTGCGACCAAGTACACGGTCCCGAATCGCCAGTCTCACCGCCACTGTCGGCGTATTCTAATCAAAGACGTATTCTGGCATGCTCCAATCTAATCTAATCTCGACCCGAGCACGGAATGAGAGGAGAACGATAGACCTTTCGTCAGGACTTGGTGGCGCGACTCATGAATTAACGAGTAAGCGATGTCTCGAATTAAATGGCGATTCGTTATGGCGTAATTGATCGAGCTATTCAGAGGGGGATTCTAATGCTCCGAAATGTAACAGAATTACTTACGACATGAGCTATCAAAATTAATATAAAAAATAAATAAATTTAGATAACAGATTTTAGATCATTTCTGTTGGCTGTTTGCAGTCACTAAAAATAAAAAAACGAGGATGATTTAAATGATGTAACGATAATACGTTTTAGATTTTACACTGGAGATGAGTAATCGAATATTTCATCTTCTTTTTAATTTAAACCGTGCAGGATGTTTGATTTTCTTAGGTTTTAATAAAATCAAAACGCTACGTGACATACGTGAGTTATTTCTAAATTATTCCGAGTATTCTCGAGAAGTGGACAGTCTGTGCTGTAAATATCTATACAGCTGTTACAAACACGACTAAGATGTCGCATACGAAATAACGGTGACAGACGAGGTGAGCATCTCTCGACGGGATCCCGAAATTTTCCTTCATGAATAATTCTCGACGTTCCCCCGTGTATTCGTTTTCCTGAGCGAAATGCGTTTCAGAAATCTAGAAGTACTGGTCAAACCATGATCCATAATGTTAGTCAAAGACATAAAAAAATCAAGTCGCATCAATCATTCGTCAATTTCTCTTCCTCCTTCTGCTCTCCCTCTCTCTCCTTCTTCGTCCTTCTCTCTCTCTCTCTCTCTCTCTCTCTCTCTCTATCTCTATCTCTATCTCTATCTCTCTTTGGCTTATCTTTCATCAAAATTCGTTGTACGTACACGTATCCCTTGAAGAGCACGGATGAAAGTGTAAATGGGCTATAAGAAGGTTTATACATCTTGATGCCCACAGGCATCCAACAAAAGCAATGTTTGCGTTACTTGGAAGAAAAGAACAAGGATAAAGATGTCTCAAGGGAAGAATCGATTGTTTGGAGTTTGAAATAGCCAACAGTGCATTTGACAATTTGTGAATATACAATTATATTAGGTAGTAAACTTAGTTCCCGCGGATTTTTACTTAAAAAACTCATTTATCTCGATATCAAAAGCAAAAAATACATCAATCAAAGTATTTGCCCTCGCTAGCTATTCTTAGAGCGTTTTAGTTGAGTTTTCGTCCAATAATGCTTGCAATTCAGTGTCTTCAAACTTTTTCGGTTGTTTATTATTCACATCATAATCACCACTTTTAAATCGCTGAAACCATTCTTGGCATGTTCTTTTCGATGGAGCACAATTGCCATAAGCTTCGACAAGCAATTTATGAGCTGCAGCTGCAGTTTTTTCAAATCAAAGTAATGAAGCAGCACATGTCGAAAAAAACAACTTATAACGTTCCATGTTTAATCAAAAGAAAAAAATGGCACTGTTCACTTAAATGAATCTTTTCACACTGAATTTTATTAACAAATGTCTAACCTCTAAAATGCAGCCAGTTTCAGATGTCAAAATAAATTACACCTACAACTAGCGTCATCTAAATATGAGCCGCGGAAACTAAGTTTACTACCTAATATATTTCCCTGTATGTAAATAATTTTAATTAATAAATCAGAATTATTTTTTTCTATTATGTCTTTTAGATAAAAATCTACCACTTATTAAAAACATACATATTGCTTCGTATTCGTATTGAAGTGATTTCAAACTCTTCACGTAACATATAGAATACATGTCTGTGTGACTGATAATGGATTGAAAGATAAAAGAAAAGGAATTGTAATCTCCCCATCACAACGTCTTTTCCATTCGTATTCTCGCAGTTTGCGAAAGGAAGTGCTCTGCGACATCAATACTTTCATCGATACTTCCCTAATGGCACTTACACAATCATCGAATCTTCGGGGAGCGATCCTTCCGGCTACGAGAAACTACTTCGTCATTAATTTCAAGAGTATCCTCGATCGATATCGGTCTTGCCTCCCGATACCTGTCCCGGAAAGTTTTCAAACCTAATCGAACCCAACTCTCCGATCTATTTTACAATCGTGGGAATAAAATCGTGAGATGGATATGGCATCGAGATGTTCGTCTGCGATCGCCCGTCGCCCGTCGAGCGTCGGTCGAACGAGTATAACCCTTTTACGTAAAGGACTTTTAAAATCTCGTACTCGCGGCAGAGAAACGAAAATTAAATATCCGCTAAAAAGCGGACGGGATTTCACAGGAGTGCGGTAGCGATCAGTTTGTCAGGAGGAAACGTGGGGGCCAGGGAAAAAGAAGAGTTGGGAGATGGAAGAGAAGAGTGGACGACTGTCACACGGGGACGGTACTCGTATTCAGCCGTTCGCCCGAGTTCACTTTTTTCCATGTGCTCGCAACAGAATGCAAATCGAATAGGAGAGGGAATTTAAAGTCCGCACGGTCCTGTTGACGAACCTGCAAATTAGTGCGCGAGCGTCGGCGACACCGACGCCAGCGTCAGCGCCGCACGGCGTTAATGAGATTCCACCTAGATGAAAGGGCCGTGGACGAACGTGGAATTAATGGAATTGTCGAGTCTACAGTACGAGGCTTCATCGATCCCTTTCCCGTGGCGCCGGAAACGACTAGCCAACTGATGTCCTATCGGAACGTATCGAGAGACAACTGTAACGTCGGCGTGGCTTTCCTTCATTATATTCCGCTGGACAATCCATCGATTAACGACCATCGTTCGTGTGCCCGAGACTGTTTCCCGAAACGATCGGTCGCAAACGTGATTTGCATAGTCCCCGATAAGAGGACCCGATATCGCCAAGCCGCGATAATGTAGCTCGGGTCAGAAAGTTCAAGGACCTTGCTCGATTGACGGCGAATCGATTAATAGATCGATTAATAGCATCCGGCAAATAGAAATTGAACGATTCTTCAATTTAATTACAATCTACAAATTCGACATGCGTCTTTTAAATTACTGATTTGATTTTTTTTAAATATTTTATGTGTTTTCATTTTCAAGATTTTGCCAGTCCATATTATTATTATTTAAATTTATAATAACAATATATTTGGCTGTAACATGAGTTTCACACACACGGAGAAAAATATTACTAAATATTTCTTTGAATACTTGCAATAAAATATTTATTTAAGTATTTACGTAAATATTTATTAAATGAAAAAATAATAATTAAATTACATTAGTGAGTCTTGTACAAATATTTACTTACATTTAGTAAATATTTTATTGCAAATATTTAAACAAATGTTTATTAGAATTTAGTAATTCTTTCAGTGCATAAATGTTGTACGCATTGATGTAATAATATGAAATGGCTTTTGTTTTTTAAATATTTGATATTCTTCATTCGAAAGCGTAGTATATAACAAGCGTTACATATGTAGAGACGTTTCTAATACATTTAAAAGTGGAACCAAATAAGTGCACATTTGCCATTGCATTCTGTTTTTGTTTAATTAAAAGAAGACTGCTGAAGAAAAGACTCATTTGTAAGACTTATAGTGAGAATGCTATATCCGATACGCGTGAGGAGTGGTTTAAATGGTTTAGAAGTGGTGATTTCGACGTGGATTACAGACTCCATGTTGCTAAGGAAACGAAGAAAGCCCTGTTGGAATGGGAAGTCCTTTCGCATCCAGCGTACTCACCAGGACATTGCCCGTTCTGATTACTGTCTATTCAGATCTATGCGGCACAGATTGTCTGGTGAGCGCTTCACGAAAGATGCGGATGTCCAAAAATGGATCGATGAATGGATTGCTTCTAAAGAGGATAGCTTCTTTAGACACGATATTCGTGAAAGGTGGCAAAAAGTAATAGAAAATGACGATAAATACTTTGATTAAGGTACATTGTCTTAGCCATTTTATTTAATTATTAAAGAAAAATGGTTGAAAAATCCAGGAAACTTATGTTGTAGCCTTGTGTAATAAAAATATGTAAAAGTAACATCTCTAAGAAGAAATCTTCGTTGTATCATTTATATCAGAATCCAAGAGATTCAATTAACACAACTGTTTTTTAATAACTTTAAATATTACAAAATGTTACTTACTTTAATTAAAATACGTCACCGTAAGTGTGCTCGTACTCGGCGGAAAATTAACGCAGAAGATTAGTTTTGCCTTCGCGGACTTTAAGAATTGACCTTTTGTCTTCTGCTAACTGCATTACGGGCAACAACGAGCGCAATACAAGCGCAATGTCTCTTAGCATCTGCATTTACTATCTCCCAGATAGAGTAGCGAAGCACTTCTGCGGAACGACTCGGCTGTGCGTCATTTGCATTGTCGATAAATGCGTGTCGTTGACGAAGTCGTGCGGCGATAACACTTCGCCATTCCTCGAATTCTCAAGGACCTTGGCCGATTTAATGGATTCAACGAACGCGATCGTAAACTGCGAGCTCCGTTCTGTCGCAGAATCACCAGCGCGGATAATTCAACCGTTAGAGACGCGCGCGTGGACGCGCGATAATCACCGGTGAAAATATTTGCTCTGTATTATGCGGCCCGTACGTTCCCCCCGCGATAGAACCGACAATCAGTACACCGGCGCTGTCACATCGTCGTAATTAGGCAAATAAAGCGCTTGCGAAGTAGGTCCTGCGCGCAGGCTTGTTTTTGCGCGCAAATGCGGTGGCTCGATAGATTATTCATTCACAATTATGCGTCGTTCTGCCGCACGAGTGATTGATTTTATGCGATGCAAGCTGAATGATATCTTTCTTGACTCGTTTAACCCTTGATCTGTTTATATAATTAGTTACGGGAATTATAACTCCATTGTGCTTTTATTACATCGCTAATCCAGACTCTGATCTTTAAATTAATAATCCTTCACAGTACTTGGAGTTAATTCGAATCAATAGACAAGCAATTTTGTGTATTTCACTTTTAACTACGATTTAACTGCGATTGAGAATTAAAACCCGCTTTCAGCAAATGTGTTTCAAAGTTATTAGAGCGTCTACAAACCCACACTGAAAAAAAAGTCTGGTTATAACTACCAAATGTATAGTGAAATAGTGTCAATTAAATATTTTGTCAATATAACCAAAAATAATTTTATTTTACTAATTTTAGTAAGTATTATCAAATTTGGTATAAGTTACTAAATATTTAGAAAAGTAAAATTATTTTTGGTTACATTGACGCATTTTTCTTTATAACCAGTCTTTTTTTCAGTGCAAGTAGAAAGGCTTAATACAGCCAGACTTTTAAAATGAAGATAATGTATAAAAATATATGAACGTATTGTATGTCTCTTTAATTTATATGAATTAAAAATGTCTCAAATTTAATACGTACTATTTCCGTCACGTACTAATTACAGCGCGCCAGTCTCCTTTGAAATTTCCGTCTGCCTAGATTAACGATTTTACCTATTGTGTGTCGCGACGAAACGTTCCGTTAGCACCGAAACGACGTGATTTGCATCGCATCCCGATGAACGCGCGTGCCGATAGCACCGTGCATTGCCGATAACGTTGATCGGCGGGGAACTTCGAGGACGCGAACCGCGTAATCGAATCGACAAATTCAAATGAGCGACTTGGCTGATCTGCCAACTCCTCGACGCGACGTTGAATCGCTGCCCGAATCCTCGCTGGTTAGGAAACTCGTTACCTATTTAGTGAGACAAAGTAATGATGTGTAACTGACTTTATGACGGATATATTCAATCCTTTAAAGCACCAAATTTTAATACTTCTCTTGTAATGTGTAGAGAATTTTTATTTGTTAGTTTATTTTGCAGAACCTTTAATCTGTTTGCGATAAAAAAATAATATTTTTTTCAAATAAAAATTGCTTGCTCGTTATATTTGAAACTGATAACAATTATATTGGTTGAATATATTGGATTCTAATGTAAATTGATAATACAAGAAACATTTCTTCTGACGTCTATTATTATTCAATTTGATAATATTTAAGTTAGATAATAGTAACTTGGATTGTATATTGAAGAAATATTGTAATATGAGTTAAAACGTAGTGATCCAATTAAACATTCAATCACCGGCTGTCATTAATATTATATATTTAGTTGATTTAACTAAATTTTATTCATACAACTATATTTATTATTGTCTTTACTTTTAATCTTTTTTGTTTCATTAATACTATTATTGAATTAACAAGATATTTCCAATTACACTGATGCTGTTGATTCAACAGTATTTTTTTTTCTGTGTAGATCTTGTTAAATTGATTTTGAAAATAATTACATAAAAAATATTCATGGAAAATAAAGGTAATTTAAAAAAAAAAATTAAGTTGAATTTACAATTTATCTAAAAAAAAGATAAAATTTATAATTTATTTTAAAATTATTAAAAAAATTATCCTATGTTAATGTAAAGAGTTTTATGTACAGATTTTATTAATTTATACATATATAAATTAATTCTTAAACTTATTACTTGTCTCGCAATGCAATAATTATATCCTCGTTAAAAACATTTAAAAAGTATTATTTAATGACGTATAATACCTGCAATCCTTGTACGCAATCACAAAGGTAATCGTTTTGCGTCTCAAGGGACGGATTATAAGTTTCTTTGATCAGAAGGAATTAGTAAATGAAACTGTAATAAGCTTTGCAGTTACAACTTCAGTACAATGCCTGAAAGCAAACGAAATGCAATTATTTATTTAATGATTCCATTTCGTAAATCAGACGTTCATGTTGCGCTATCTGATTTCGCTAGTGTCTTGGGAATTTAGAGGACGACTGGTTTAACATTGAATTGTAGGAAGAACAATATGCCGTCGTGGCTAGCTAAATATTCTGTAGATCAAGGGTAGCACGTGTAATGGAGCGCGGAGATTTGTTGCGATCCTAAGCCGATTATTGGATTCAACGAACTCGATAGAATTGTATGAAGCCGATTAATGGTATTGGAAAACACGACTGTACCGCTGAACTTCGATGCGCGTTTGTGCAACCGAGATGGCACACGATTATCCATACAGCTGAATTTCATTCCTCACACAGTCACTGGTCGTTGTTTATTAATTCGAATGTTTCTTCTATGTTTTATTTGGAAGCCACTCGCAATTCAGCTACTTGTTTACCTTTATAGACGAATCGATCTGTCACGGAAAGCTGATTTACGTTATTTTCTTTTTCAACAAAAGACAATATTTTATGAAACATTTACTTTACATCCTATTTATATTTTTAGTTTAAGTAAATTACAATACATTGTGTTTTATAATATCCATTTAATACATGTATGCGATGGTAATATACTCAATTTATTGTTGTTTAAAATTAACTAAAATAACATTACAGTTTATTATTGAACATGAGGAATATTTAATCTGCTTTGTTATTTCGTTATACAGTTACGAAACTAATTCCGGATATAGGATATTGGAAGTTTATTTTATGCTACAAATTCACTAAATATTATAACTTTTTAGGAAAACTCTATTAGAAGTGAAAACCTTGTCAGTTTGCGCTTCCAATCGAGTTTTCCCTAAAAATTATAATATTTTGTGAATTTATAGCATAAAAGGAACACCTATATCCAGTGTACGGACAATTAGTTTCGTGACTGTATATACTCTGAGAAGAAACGACAGACAAGACCAACTGATAGTATCGATCGCAATATCGTCAGACTCCATTCTCCTTACATAAATAAGAGAGTCCGTCTGATCCGTACAAGGTGCAGCGCCTTACTTGAATCAATTGCTATCAAGATACTAGAACACGAGGTTTACATACATTTCCGACAAGTTGGACAGTTCTTCATTACTATCTTTCACAGCAACACGCCGAACGGGTGTACAATTAACAGCTTTTAGCCCTGCCCCGTCGACGTTACGCTTTACATCAGGGTATCGTATTCAAATCGGAAGATAATTATCGCGCTTGCAGATAGACCGAATAAATTCACGCCAACTTTTTCTACGTTGAGACAAATGATCGATCAGGCGTTCATCGGTCATCCGCGCGGCGTGATCGGCATATGCCATGATGGACTATTGTCACCCTCCATCTAAACACGAAGATACAGTCGCGCCCGACGATCCATCTTATGACTATGCAGATTTGTTGCAGATCCGCTTTTCGTACGTCATGTTTCGGCACGGCTGGACGAGCGATCGATTAACCGCTAACGGTCATCGCTTGCTGTCGAGCCGCGCCAGTATTGCGTGATTAGCATGCTCGCGGAGTCGGTAGCCTAAGTTGATAGCTTCCTGTGCAATCGCTCTTGCCCAGGGCAACCGGGGCAATTGGCACGGCAGCGCGAACGATAGCTTTTGCAGCGATAGCGGCTGCATCATTTATGAATCTTCGCTCCTTCGAATTATACATGACTCTTGAGAATCTACGCAAGTGTGCACGTGTATAAAATTTTAAATTTCTTATACAAGCTTCAAGAGGCAGGCGTAAATGAAACTTAACCGAAACTTAACTAGTTAAGCAAACTTTAGATGAAACGACATTAAATTCATATATCGACTTAAATAGTATATCTACGGAATTTAGACCAATAAAAAACATCTTTCCGAAAAGTTAGCTGAGAAATGCAGCAAGAACGGAGCATTTTTTCTTTATAAATACACTGAAAAAAAGTCTGGTTATAACTACCAAATGTATAGTGAAATAGAATCAATGAAATATTTTATCAATATAACCAAAAATAATTTTATTTTACTAAATGTTTAGTAAGTATTGTCAAATCTGATATAAGTTACTAAACATTTAGTAAAATAAAATTATTTTTGATTATATTGATAAAATATTTCATTAATACTATTTCACTATACATTTGGTAGTTATAAACAGACTTTTTTTCAGTGTAGCGGATTAAAAACTTCATAGAATAGATATATCAACGTGTATTATATAATAAATATTAAATGTGAGGATAAATTACATATTATATGAATCATCTTTCATAAAAGTAGCATAGTGGGGTTTTCTAATCCATGGAACTCCGAGGAGAGTACGGGGAAGGATTCCCTCCCTTTTCACGAGCCCCTTGCCATGTGACATCACTTCACCTCCCTTGTTCTAAGGGTTTCGCCACACCACAGGATTCCCTCTGCCCCTTAATCCCCTCGGAGTCCCATGGATTAGAATCCGCCATACTATGCTACTCATAATAATATTACAAAATAAGTAAAAGAAGATCTTATACGCTAATGCTTTATACGATGAAAAAGCTTGTCGGCACGAATAATGGACTTAGATCGTTCATTAATGCACAGCTCTCGCCCTTTCTTACGCACGTCGACGATATCATAAGCCGAAAGCATTTGCCGGACCTTGGCCGATTAATGGTAGGACTAACTCCGACGGAATTAGCAAACTTGGAAGTCAATTTGAATCGCCCGCGAAGACCACAAAGTCCATGATCGAAGCAGCTAAACTTCGAAACTTGCGGCGGTAAGTTATTGTTGGCGATTAAGCTAAAGCATGCCGCATTGATGCTCTCGCCCGAAATGTTGTTCCGAAGCACGAAGAAAAGTACAGTCGGGGGAACACGGGACAACGAAGACGGATTACCGTGAGTGTTGCGATAGGTGAAGGAAGGGACAGTGCTACAGTCGTTGTGGGTTCTTCGATAAACGTGTGTTGGACGGAATATCTCGATACCAGGGAATATGATATAATAATATTAAACTCATTTCACAGATCTTTTGCCACTTCTCTATGAAAGTTTCCGACAAAACAATTTCCCATGAAGATTTCCCTTAATTTGAAAGTTTCCAACGAAAACAATCTTCAAATTTGATCGCCCATTATAGAATTGCTGAATGCGTACCAGTCGTCTTATTAATATTTTATATTTTTACTTAATATACAACATTTAATAACAAAAATATGAAATAAATGAGAAATGAGTAATATGAACAAAAATTGAACAGATTATTTCTTGTCTTGTGTGTGCTAATAACACTTTAAAAAATCAAATGCAACTGATGTTAATTTTTTATACAATTTATACAGCTGATAATAATGCAATCGTGAAATTTTATACTGAATTTTTATATTTTCATAAAAGAAGATTTATTGTGAAATATATTACATTTATCGTACATACATATTTGCAATTATTGTAAAGATTGAATCGATATTTTTATAAAATGTATTAAGTTTCCTATCAAATCATACTATCATATTTTATATACAATAAATTGATCTTAAGTGATGTTAAGTGATGGTGATAATAGAACTAATAAATTGATAAAAATATATAAAAGTTATAAAAATTATAAAAATAAATTCAAACAAGTTTTATTTCAATGTCATTATTTTTTTATTATCATTATTAAATATTAGATTCTTTTAGACAAATTATTAATAAAATAAATATTGATTAATAATTTTTTATACTTTTTTTATACTTTTAATTCATAAATTTGATACTTTTAAAAACGATACGATTTAGGAGATCCTACAAGTACGAATTAGACAATACGATTTATACAGTTTGTTGTTTCAATCGTACCTTTTGCAGCATGTTGCATAAAGGTTTATAATAAATTAATTTGTTGTATGGTGAAAGATTAAATATTGCAATAATAACAAATACTTGAAATATTAAGCTACAATTTCCAACGTTTATTTATATACAAATCATTACAAAATTGGAAATATGAAATGAAAATTAACTTAAGTGATACACTTTTGACAACTTTTCTCTATGTATCTATCAAGATATTGTTACTTTATAAAAATAACGCGTTACCGTTATCATTATTTAAAAAATCATGATGTGTTACTTTTTCTGCTACTTTTTCACGCAATTTTGATGACCTTTTTTTAGAGTAATTGTCTATGCTATTTGATCAGTTCAATACAAAATTTATAGTAATTCTGGTTATATTCGAATGCGCAATACACATGTATTATTTTTATAAAGTAACGATAAAAGTGACGATTACAAAAAAAAATACGATAACGACGTACTTCTCTGATATTTACATTTATATTTTAGTATTTCTACCGATTATCATATATTGTTATATTGTACTGCTACATATTATTCCACATTGCGCTAATATTTGAACACTTATCCTCAACGTTCAAAAAAGTTCAACACAAACGTAAAAATTGCCAGAAGCTATAATAATTTTTACGATAAATTTTTATGTGTATTGTACCGTCATACAAAAAAAGCCCCGGTGTTCTTTACAATCATCGACGGCAACAAATTTGTTGCAGAATTCACGAGACACAAGGCGACTTCAAACTGAAAAATATCATGCATAGGACAGACCCCGCCGGGTGATTTTATTTGTGATTCGTTCGTGATTCAACCTGACATCGTACAAAAGAATAAATGCATTTCCGCGCTTCTACAAAATTGTGGCTATCTCAACGTTGTAAATGCGGACGAAAATTTTTTTCATTGTTATCTTTCTGCGTCCAGATTTCATCACAAATATGTGCTCCTCTAATTAAAGATTATTATCAGGCAGGCCACATGCTTTTTCAGCTTTTTTAAAAGGTAAAAGCTAGCCGTTATGAGTACGTCCTACATAAATACGCGTGGACTTTTTCGCCGCTAATTAACGCAATAAATTAGATCCATAATGCAAAAGCCGAAAAGTATTACCAGCTAAAAGTCATGAATGACATTAATCCCACGATATATATCTATATGGCTTTACCGTTCCTCTCTATATATGTGAATATCATTTTATCGCAAAATTACAAATATTCACAGAAGAAAAGAGAATTTATCCCGAATGAAAACGACACGCTACGAAAATAAAATCTTCCGATATATTTTTGACAGTGTATAAATGAATCAATGGGAAGAAGCATTCTATTCTAAATTTGAGAAAAAGAGAGTGATGGCTCCAGCCGATAGATCGGTCGAAGAGTTAATCTCGCAACCGCATCATAATGGCCGCGTTAATTCCGCTCGCATCGGCGCGGGCTACGCGCCCATTATACAAGATAATTGGATTTTTATCCAGATACAGATCATCAGAGCGCGGCTGTCTGAACCACGATAGAAAGATCGTCGGGAAATGGTCGGCAGCGTCGGGGCGCGCGCCGCCGCCGCC
>QKQZ01013032.1:0-22224 GCA_003595255.1 Solenopsis fugax
CGATTGCGAAATGAATAATGTAACCTATCCTCGCGCATTCGGCTTCGTCTTACGACGACGGGACCGAAGTATTTATCGAAAATTAGAGGAGGGAGAAGGGGGAGCGGGACCACCTCAGCGCGGATGAACTTTTTGAGAGAAAGAAATTAACCACACGTAAACGCGAACTGTCGAAAACTCAATTAATACGTTTCGACGCCGACGGCATGAAGAACGCACAGCCACTTATAAGCGACAGACACGGCGAACCGGGCCGACCGGGCGAACTGAGACGCGACGCAATGTGTCGAACCCGCGGCTCACTTCACTATGTTAAATATTTTCGATACATTTCACTCGCGATGAGCCTTTACTTTCATATCTTATCGAATTAACGAACACTGAGATAATTACCGTCGTTCGCTTCCGACGGATAAAGATGCGCGATTGCAAAATGAGTAATGTAACCTATCTTCGCGCACTCGGCTTCGTATTACGACGACGGGACCGAAGTATTTATTGAAAATTGGAGGAGAGGGAACGGGAAGGAAGACCACTATGGCGCGGATGGACTTTTCGAAAGAAAGAATTAGCCGCACGTAAACACGAGTTTTCGAAATCTCAATACGTTCCGACGGCACGAAGAACGCACAGCTACTTACAAGCGACGGTCACGGCGAACCGAGGCGCGACGCAATGTGTCAAATCCGCGACTCACTTCACTATGTTAAATATTTTCGACACATTTCACTCGCGATGAGCCTCTACTTTCATACCTTATCGGATTAACAAACACTGAGATAATTACTNGATGCGCGATTGCGAAATGAATAATGTAACCTATCCTCGCGCATTCGGCTTCGTCTTACGACGACGGGATCGAAGTATTTATCGAAAATTAAAGGAGAGGGAACGGGAAGGAAGACCACCTCGGCGCGGATGGACTTTTCGAAAGAAAGAAATTAGCCGCACGTAAATACGAGTTTTCGAAATACGAAATCTCAATACGTTCCGACGGCACGAAGAACGCACAGCTATTTACAAGCGACGGTCGCGGCGAACTGAGGCGCGACGCAATGTGTCAAACCCGCGACTCACTTCACTATGTTTTCGACACATTTCACTCACGATAAGCCTCTACTTTTATACCTTACCGGATTAACGAACACTGAGATAATTACCGTCGTTCGCTTTCGACGGATAAAGATGCGTGATTGCGAAATGAGTAGTGACGGCACGAAGAACGCACAGCCACTTATAAGCGACGGATACGGCGAACTGAAACGCGACGCGACTGTCGAACTCGTGTCACACTTCACTATACTGAGTATTTTCCATATATTCGACGCTCGTTCGTACGACGACGTCTACTCGCGACGAACAGAAGGATCGCGGAGCGTATATGCGACACAATCTCACGCCCGGTGCTGTCGCGACGAAACTGATTGCGAATTGCGAGTTGCTTGCTGAAGAGTCAGAAAGAATGGGAAGGGGCAAAAATCTTGGGTGGGAAAGATAGCTCATTGGCTACTTCGCCGATTTTCTGGAAATCGGCATTTCCTAGAAAAAGCGAGTCCGCAACTGACACCTGACACCTGGCGTCTGGTGCCTAACTCCTTTCGACGATGAATAGAAACTTGTTAAGAGGTTTTTTTTTCTTGTCGAACAAGCGACAACACTCACTTGTTCGACAAGCGAAATCAAAGCGGCGGTGGCAAATGACTTCCAAGAATTGGTCGTAAATCCATCATTGTCTCCGTGACAGGAGTGAAAAACTCACTTAAGATTGAAAAAAGTGAGCCATCGCGACGTGGCACGTGGCCCAACGCGGTCTCTAAAAAAAGTTAATGATGTCAAAACATTGGACTCGACCACTGAAATATACTACTGAAACGCGCACGGCCATATAATCCTGTGTTATACTGTGGTCTGAGAGAGAGCGTCCTAAGAGGTATCTTTATCCTTCTTTAAGCTGACTGCGAACGTGTATTGAACAGGAGTAGGAATGATACAGTCCCGTGAAAAGTATATTCGTGCTAAATCTATATACTTGAGATCCTGACTGTCGATGAAACTTTTGGTCATATTGTATTAGAAAGAGATAAGGATCCCTCTTAATAGATCTCTTAGGATCTTTTTTGTCGGATCGCCATTTAGCTCCCGTGCGCGTTCAATAGTATATTCAGTGGGCTCAACACTTGATAATCGTCATATCGTCGAGAAAATAATCTCACGAATGCTTGAAATCAAAGCGGTACGCCGAATGCGTATAAGAAGATCGTAAATTGTCAAAGCCAAAAATTATAACTTTTAATTATTATTCCTATATAAATATTATTTAATGTATTTCTACGTAAATCCGTATGCTTCTCTCGTGTGATCTCGAATCAAAATTTGACTCCTACTTTTGGCCTTAGATCCATTACGCCGTTTTGATATTTTACTATTTCTGAAATGTATCGAGAATTCTAGAACTCATCGAAACTAATCGTATATGTTATTCAGAATTATTCGGACTTGACACAAATTTTTTTATTTTTCTTTATTTTTTTTTCTCTTAATAAAAGTTTTTTTTTTATATCAAGAACTCTAAAACTCGTTAAAAGACATTAAATTGGTTATTTAGAACTATTCGCTAATATTGGATATATAAAGTTAACACCCACATTTTTCAAAATTTATTTTCTTTGTTATAACAGGCAAAACTATTTGTAAAAACTATCAGGAACTGTTACTTTTTTTGTGAATAATCCAAACCTCTTAATAGAACTACGATTTCGTATTATAGGGGTACCAACTTCATATATCCAAAGTACAAAATGTTATATTATTATTTTTTATTTATTTCGAGATTTAGATTATCTCACATTTTAAATTTTGCTAAATAATATTCTTATATAATTCATTTTTTCTCTTATCTCAGTTGGCAATTTTCTATTTTAGAGAAATGAGAAATCAGGGTTCTTTTTCAGACTGTGTACAAAGCGGAGAATAAGCTACTCTTTTGGTTACTGATTATTCTGGGCCTGCTAATGCTGATAGCTATCGCAGCTCTCATCATTTGCTGTATCTGCCCAGGTTGTCCATTTTACATGGCACCTAGAAAGCGCAGAATTTACTCGTCAGAAACGCTTATTGCTCGATCAAATGGTCGACCTAGACGGCATCTTCATCGGAAACCGGCTGCAATAGAAAGTAATTATCTTTCGTTAATTATTTCGCCCTCAAACGTTTATATATATATTCATCATATTAAAATAATTCTTTTGCAAATATTATAGTCCAGTTTTATCTATTTTATAATTCCGAAAATTATTACTGTATATATAAAACAAATTTCTTTATTGTATACAAAATTTACTAACGATGTATCAAGTAGCAATTACATCAAATGGGAGAAAGCAGGCTTGGAGTGCGGATCCGACTCGAAGGAACTGGCAATTCAATCGCCGAAATACGAAGAACGGTGGCCTAGCGTCGCTTCCTGGTGACGTTGTGTACATTTCGGAACGTCCTCCAATCGATCAAGCGAATGTGGAGTCGCTGAGGCTACGTGACGGACCGGCCTATGATTCTTCAAGGAGGAGGAGACTCGAAGAGCAAGAGAGAATGTTTATGGAAGATGTCGAGGAGAGGAAAATTAGAGATTACGATGGTGCCGATTCCTTGCAACGACATGAAATCGAGCGTGGTTCGGATATTCAGCGTCAAGCTTACAGACAAAGGTGAATGGAACACGTTATAAGAGAAAAATTCTTTAAATTTTACAATTAAAACTTATTGGAAGGAAATATTTAGACGTGCTCTCTTGTAAAATTAAGAAATAATACAAATCTTGAAAAATCTTAATAAGTTTTAAAATAATTTTTTTTTAAATCTTGCAATAAAATTTCAATTAGAACAAAAAATTAATTATATATTTCTTTTTACCTTATTACAGATACGTCGATCCTGAATTAAATGATAGAGAAACAGCAATAAGAGAGCAACATTTTTATCGCGAGGGTAATGCAGAGGTGCTTCAATTAGTAACTCGCGGACAGGTGGAGGATAGAGGTCAACATCGCCAATATCCCACTTTTATAGTGGACGGCAAGGATGTACTTCTGCAGCGATTTATACAAGACCAGAAAACGCGGCACGAACTGCCAATGCAGGAGGCCGAGATAGTACGTACTATCGACTCTCATCAACGTTCGAGAAATTTATATCAGCACAAGCAAGAGATCCTCCTTCTGCCGGAGGAACTGGACATTAGACGTCGACGCGCGGAAGAATTGGACTCTGGCGTGCAAAAGATGGATGACGAATACGCGACGCAAAATATGGATATGGAGTCGCAGATGCGAGACGTTCGTCGCCAAGAGATCTCGCCAAATGTGCCTGGAATATCGTCCAAGGACAGACCGTCGATCGTCAAAGATCAGACGCAATCCACGACGGTGCAGTCGATCGCGTTTCACGATCTGGAGCTAGCGAGACAGAACGCTCTATTGACGAGGCTATTGTTGGAGAGAGAATCTAGGCATACTAGTGGCGTAGTTATGGACGCCGCGAGTTACTTAGAGACTCAAAGTCTTCCCGGGCAGGTGGCAATTGCGACGCAGACTGACAGAGTCGCTGCGACACAAACGGAACGACATGTCCGAAGCAGAAGTGACAACGACGAGTCTGACGAGGATACTCGAAACCGGAAAAGGATGAAGAAACGCCACGGCGAGGGCGAATTGAGAACGCGGACTTTATGGATGAGAACGCCCATCGAAGAAGAGGAAGGCCCGTGCTTCGACAAACGACTGAACATCTTAAGAAAGAAAGTGCAGGAAGTGAAGGAGGGACGGAAGATATCTATAGAGCCTGAAGTGCTGCGAGAAATTTCAGATTCTCTTGACGAGAATGGAAGTACTTACCACGAGAAGGAAAGAAAGTCAAAGAAAACTTGTCAACAGTATACCGAAGACAGCAGCATTGGATACAAAGTACTGGGCGAAGAGAAAAACGGTTCCTCCTCGTCAACGGAAGTAGGTAAGCAACATGAGAAATTTTCTGATGAGAAAAGGATGGAGAGCTTGTCGTCTCCGGAAATAAACGGAAAATATATTCGCGAAACGACGGAGGAGAAAAGTTCAAGGAAAGAGAGTAGAATAAAGAAGCAGAAGAAGGTAGAGTCCGTGATAAAACCTAGCTTTCGAGTTTTAGAGAGAGAGATTACGATGCTGACGAAGAAATTGAGTAAACTTACTGATAAAAAAGAACAGCAGACCACTGAGTCTGAAAGTACCAGTCAGGAAAAATCAAGAACATCGAAAGACTTTAAGAAAGATTCGGATCAGAGTACATCGAAAAAAGTAGAAGACTCAAAGAAGCACAAACGGTTCGATACTTCTCCAAATATATCAAAAGAGGTAAAGAGAGAAAAATTCAAATACCAGCAACCGCAGATTATGAGCCCTGGCAGTTCCGAGTACGAGGATGCATTTGAAAAATCAGAGAAATTGAAACTGGCTTCTCGTCAAGAAGCTGCGAAGCCTAAACAGACAAGCCATGCGAAAGTGAAAAAGCAAAAACAAATTGAACATAAAGAACGCAAAAAGCAAATTTCATCGCAGGATCGAGAATTCGAGAAGCGTAGAGATACGAGTAAAGAAAAAGACAGATCAAAGGCTGAAAAAACTGCCAAAATAATGTCACGTAAACAAAAGTTGGCAACGATTGGTCGTAAAGAGCATGTTCATGTCTCGGAGGCACCGAGCACGAGTACAAGTTCCGATCGTACGAATGGTAAAAATGATTCGTTCTTTAGAGATTTCGACAAGAAAAGCACGGAGCCTTCAGAGATCTCGTCGACTCACGCATATCAACAAAAATCGAAACAGAGACTGGATCACGTGAGTGAGAGATTCTCTGACGATTTTGTAACAGAATTAGAGCAGAGAACAGACATCGATCAGCAAAGCACGCTTCATTCACCGATGGACACAAGCACGGACAAAAAGGACACTGCAAAAGAGAAAAAAGATATCGAAATAATACAGCAATTTACTGACGATTTTACAATGGAATCACAGATAAAAGAACTGGAATATCAAGTGCAAACTACTATTGAAAAAAAAATTCTCAGTAGACAAGACGCATATCATGATTATAATAAAGAACATATAAATCTAAAGGAAGCTATTGTAACTGAAAGTGAAGATCTACCTTATGACTTTGGCAAAGAACATGTGACGCTAAAGGAAGCTGCCGAAGATGTCACAATTCTTCGAGATTTGGAAGATATGCAAGTCAAAGGAGAGACAATATTTGACATCGCAAACAAAGAACAATCTGAATCAGTTGAAACTTCTAACAAAGAGTTGGATGACAGCAGCAAGAAAGCAATGCCTTCGGATTATCTTGCCTTAAAAGCATTAGAAGAACGTGAAACTGAGAAACTGCCATCTTATAATGGCAAAAGCGCTATCGAAAAAAGAATAGCTTATATGTCCGGAAAGCATAAAGAAGCAGCAGAAGAATCTTTCTTTGAAACCGAAAAGGAAATGTTAGAAAAACAAATATTAAAAATTACACCAGAAGAAAAATTACATGACTTACAGAGATTAAAAGATGTTGAAAAAATTGCAAGTGAAGAAGCGAGTACATTAGAAAAACATGTAGAAAGTTTGAAAAAATCAACGGAGCATGCAGAAAAAGAAAAAGAACATAAGGAAAATGGATTATATAGTAATATTATTTCATTACCATCAGAAGTAGAAAAAGATTCAGAAGATATTAAAGATATTACACAGTCATTGTATTCGAGCGAAAAAGATAGAACAGTAGAATTATATAAAACTGAAAGCGATCAGGGGGAAGAATTAAGTCCTGAATTAAAGAAACATATTAAAGAAGAAGTTTCTCCGACAAAAGATGCAATAGATATTGGACAAACGGTGGTACAAGAATTAATACAGAGAGAAAATGGAGAGGACACGTCACGTGAAATTAAAAGTGACATAGAAAGATTGAAAGACCATGTAACTCAGGAATTTGATGCAGAGAAAACAGAAGAATCAACAACTGAAACGTTTGAAGAATCGTTTGATGTGAGTCGATCTGTTACAGATGAAACCAAAAATTTAAATGGTACTCAAAAAGCGTTTGCAATCGATGATGATACAATATTGTACATTGATGAAACTAGTGACGAAGCGACAAAATCAGATCACGATTTGACTCAGTCTGAGCTCACCGAACCAGAAATTATAAAGAAAATAGCTGATGAAGATAAATTGGAGCATTTAAGTGACGATCTCACTACAAAAACAGAAATTGAAATCGATGAAACTAAGGAAGAATCGCGTATATCCCCTGAAAAAATATCTGACCTCCATGAAGAAGAACAGGAGAAAGTTGAAGAAGACACTATTTCCAAAGAAGAAGTTATTAAAGAACAATTATCAGTTGAGCATTCAAAGGAGAAAGAAAAATCATTTTTCGAGGAATATGAAGAAAGAACAGAAGAAATATCTGCATTAAAGGAAAGACCTGATGAAAAAATAAAAGAAGAATTTGATAAGGAGCCTTCTACCGATCAGTTGTCAAAAGATTCGAATCTACAAAAGCCAGCTATCAGTGAGCCAGATCAAAAGGACAGTTTTGTGATAATCTCTGAGAGCGCAGCAGTCGTAGGGCCACAAGACGAAGGAGAGCAGCAAGCAGACGTAAGCGTTCCAATTTTTAGCAGCTTTATTGATGATACACTCGATGTTTCGGAGGAGAGCGACTCATCCAGTGATGTTTCCAGGAAAACAACCCTGACCACCAGACCCTATGATACTCCGCGTCATCGGCAAAAATGGCAGCAGCAAGAAAGTATTGAAATAGCGGGACTGTCTGATATAAGAACTTTCAAAGATGGAGAAGATGCGAGGATAGAAGCCGAACTAGAAGAGGATGTAGATAGCAACTTATCACTCGATGAAAAGACAGAAGATTCGATTACAACCGAAGCAACGAGTGAATTACAGGAAGATATGGAAATCGCTGCAATATCTGAAAAGATTACTTCTGACGAAAAAGTTTCGTCCATATCTGATTTAAAAGAAGGAAAAGATATAACAGACAGAGATTTCGAATCAAAAACTGAAATCGAAGAACTAGATACTGATATAAAATCAGAAATAAAAAATTTACTGACGACAATTCAAGATATAGTTCCGTTGACTATAAGTATTGCAGAACTAAATGACAAAGAAAGTATTAATGAACTTTCAATAACAAAGGAAGACGCAGAATATAAAAGTGAAATTGCTACATCTCGCAAAAAGATGGAAAAAGTTTCCGAATCTGTAAAACAAGAAGATAAAAGTGAAATTAGATTGCCTTCAAGTAAATCTGAACAAGTGATAGAAAAAGATAAAACAGGAAGTAAAGATTTAATTAAAATAGACAAAACAAGAACTGAAGATGCCGAGACAGACAAAATAAGTAAGAAGAGTGACATATCATTAACTCCGGAAAAATATATTGCGAAAACTACATCTTCCGAACGTTTCGTGAAGAAAAAAAGGAAACCTGAGCGATTGAAGGAGCCATCTCCTGGGGAAAGAAAACATGTTCTTGATAAATCGGAAGAGAAAGCTGCACCGAGTTATTCTCAACGTCGATCTCGTAAGTTTACCGTCGGTGACACAGAGAAGCAATCAAGAAGTGACGAATCGCAGAGACGATCGCCACGAAGAGAAGAAGAGCACCAGCGGAAACAGCTAGTGCCTAAATCAAGGTTTAAGACAGACAAAAAATCTACAGTTCCTTTGAAAACTGGCGAGATCGATGTGAGCAAAACACAATCGAAATACATGGCTTGGTACAATAAGAAACGTGAGGAGATGGAGAAGAAGAGATTGGAGAAGAAAGCAGATAATGAGGCGCAATTACCACGCTGGGTAAGTAGGGGCTTGAGACAAACAACAAGACAAAAGGAGAGGCTAACTGTGGAGCGTAAGACTCCAGAAATGACGCCGCGTACCAGACGTAAGATCAAACCTCTGGTGAATGTCGAATCCGAGCAGCTAAAAGCTATTGTGCGACAAGGACGACAAATGAGAAAAGCCGAAGGAAATCTCAACGAAGAACCGTCTGTTCAGATATTCGCCAGAACACCGCCGGCTTCTACTGCGGACACGCAGCATCGTCTCTTGCAACATTCGGAATACAAATACGAGAGAATACCTCCGCCGTTTTATCTTCATCCACCTCCGGCACCGCATCCGTCACCGCAGTTATCACCGGAAAGATCCCTCGAAGTACAACCGTGTACGTCGCAGTACGAGCAATCCGAGGATGACCTGCATTCGGAGAGTGCAACGCCGTTCCAAAGCGGCGGTCGTCTACGCCATCAACAGCTTCTCGAGAAAAAAAGCGTCTTCGATATCGCGTACAGCGAAGCCGCGCCTTCCCAGCTTCGATCTGATAGCACAACTCCGCCATCCTAACTTATAGACATTAGATAATCTCTATATTATGTTTCTATAAAAAAATATACATATATAATACAGTATTAAACATTATTTATATATTTTGCAAATATTATGTAAAATTATTTCAATGTATTTAATTGTGTAATTAACCTTGTATAACATAAAGAATAACAATTTTATACATACGTATATACAATTAAAATAGAAAAATGAAACATCTTGTACATATATTTTATAGCGTTTTCTTATTGACCAGTATTAATTATTGCATAGTATTAATTGTTTTAACTACAATCATTTCCTTTACTGCCGATAAAATATTATAGAAATTTATCTTTAAGAAAATATAGTAAATTAATCATCAAAATTTTATATTAAATTTTGTTATTCCAACATATTAATGTTTATATTAATACTTGTAAATATATATACGTATAAAAATATACATTATACGTACTTAATTTCATGTTCCTTTATTAATTCCATTTTCTTAAAGTAACGACTTCCCATCCCTGAATGAAGAAATGTCTTATAATATTTCCGTTACGCAATATATTTTATACAATACAGCAAAATTTCTCATGATTATTAATTAAAAATTTGTGCTTTTACAACGTACCAATTTTAGCTTGAATTTTTAATCTAGCTATATAAATATATTGATTAATTTCACCGATAAAATGAAATGGCATGAAATCCAATAAATGTTATCTCGTGCAACAAAAAATTTTTTTATAACAGTTTCTTTAAAGTTACTTAATTTCGCATCAATTCAAATGCTTGATTTTAAAGTACAATATTTGTTTCTCATTTATTATAAGATAATAGTTTTCGGTATTTAAATTGTGTGTTCGCTCGAGAGCATGATAGAATATACGTTGCTCTGTAAAATATAAATATATATCCAAATTATATCAATGCTCGAAATAACTGCCATTTCTATATTTATTTAAAAAAAGAATATTAATTTTTTAAATAAATATTTGACAAGGTAATTTTTATAAAAAAACTTCACCAACGATTGTACTTGCCTAATTTAATTCGACTATAAAATTTAATTTAAAAACTGTCTCGGGCATATGTGAAATTGGCTGAGAGTTACTTTACCGATTTGTCGGAACTCATTGTGCACACGCAAATAGCATTATAATATATTATAATTATATGCATAGAAGTCTAGCTTCTGCCATTTCTGCTTTGCTGTTACAAAAATATCCTCTACGTCGACTTTACCAGCTTCCTATCTTTTGCCAACCACAATTTATCTGCGCTCGATGTACCGTCTGTATGTGCACCTTATATCCGATCGAATTATCAGCCGAATAACGATACAGTCGGCCTAAAAAAATCCTTCATTATCTGTCATTATTAATAGTATCATCGGTATCGCATTAAATACTATTATCATCATCAAATAACAATACCAGCATTCGGAATGATAAAAATATTATTCTTGTATCTGTACTAAAATTTAATATATATTTAAGAAAAAATACACAATGAACGTTTAAGACACAAAAAGATTATCTTTAATATTAATTACATTGTATTAAATAGTTATTAATGGCACTGTGTTATATAAATCATATAACAAGTTATACTAATGTTTGGAACAAATTCAAACGTTCAAAAATTTTACAAAAGCTATTCCAAAGCATTCTGGAGCTCCTTATTGAACACCAATCTAACACTCTAATGCTGATATCGCAACTATTAATTATTATTCGTGTTAGAAACATGTAACCAAGGCGGGAGAAAAAAAGTCGGTGCTGTGTCTCCTCGCGATGCGACGGATGAGCCCGCCGATGAGCGTTTTCCGCCGTGTCGTCGCGTGCGTCGGCGACACGATGACGACGGTGCACGCATGGCGACGAACAATTACGTGTCTCGCCAACTTTGACGTATCGCCAGCGCGTTGCTGACGACAGAGATGACGTTACCGATGCAACTAACCTACCGTAATCGAAAACATAATGGTGCATCAAACATAACCGGAGACTGGTAAATCTTTGGAACGGGGAAGCACGACGGGCAAGCTGGTTCGTGCCGGCCGAGCGCAACTCCGAGGTCCGCGGCTCACCCGAGATTACTAACGCCGTTATCTTGCTCGCGCGTATGCTCTCCTGCTACCCGCGAACCTTATCAGCCGGCCGTTTGCGACACGAGTTTGGCTTCCTTCTTCTGGCGAGCTCACTATAGATTGGCAATTGGTCGTTTATGGTAAATACACCGCGGGCGGACCCGAGAGGCCTGTCTGCTCAATACCATAATGGGATGGTAAACGTGTTTGATCAAAAGACGAAGAGAGATCGCCAACGATTGTCAATTAAAAGTATAATAAGCGTGAATGTATTGTTACACCGCTGCAGATGTATTTACTTACCATTATGACGACTCAAGTGCTAGCTGCTAAAGGCGCTTCTGTAATTTAAATGTATTTCGAGTTGTGCAATTAAGTGTTAACGCTTTAATGAGAGTTTTATAAAATACAAACTGAGACACTGTAGATGTACACGCAATAATGTCTCGAATAAATTATTTATTTTGTAGCATTTATTTCCCCTTTTTATCGTCCACCTATTTGTCAATTCCGTCCCACAATCACGACACAATATTACTGCATAACGGATGCTACAGTAGTCGTTGACACGCGAAGTAGCGAACCAAGTCGCTGCTCATTTTACAACGAAAATACTTTACCGTTGCAATAATTTTGCAAATTTACAGTCGAGGTCACGGTTGACTCGTTCAATCCCGTCGATGGCACTTCACAATCGCGTCAGGGCCAGAGATCGAAGTCATGTTATTTCGATCGCGGTAGCCAGGCGGTGTCGTGCGTCGTCAACGAGAGATATCCCTGTATGAACAATGGACCAAATGTTAATTGTTGTTAATAAAGAGTCATGTATGTTGCTGTTGCAACGGCGAGCAGAGCCGCGGAAGAGGCTGCACCTGTACCAGCCGTGCGCGAAGCGCAAACACACCTGAAACCTTTGACCTTTTCATCGACGCTCGCCTCTCCTGCCGGCGACTATCGATCTTTCCCCCTCGTCCGTCCCTTCGTGCCCTTCGTCAAACTGCAATCCCATCAAGCGTCACCGTTGTGCGCCACCGGATGCGACGACGTCTCTGAAAGCGAGATCGCGATCGGTGCACTTGATTTGATTACACGAGACTGAATATACTCCGATCGTGTTTTGCAACTCGTAGCTTTCAAGCGGTGAGCCCAAAAGCGCGTTAACGGAAAAATCTCATCATTGAATCTCATCAGAGTGCTGAAATGAGAATAAAAGGAATTCAGATAATTGAAATTGTAGTAGGCCAATTTGCAATAAATGATTTATACAATGCCGTATGAAAATAATTTATCTTTATGTCGCATCATACACCTTTGAAGACTCGGTGTTCGGTGTTAAATTTTAATGTAATTTTTATATGCTTGGATCTCTATCGCTTGGAAAAGATTTTCGAGGTATTTAGTCTGAAAAAAATGCGTTACTCTTCTCGGGGCTGGCCCTCTGAAGCGAATATTCCCCGCGGGTGCTGGCTGATCGTTGGTCCAGCCCTGGCGTTTCGTGCGGTGCGCTATTTTTGCTTTAATTGCGATCTCGCAAATATAGCAGTGTGCGCGCGTGATAGGCGATGGACGCGGGGTGGCACGGGGCGCGGTGCAAGCGGAGCGGGTTTGGCCCGGTCCTTAATAGCCATCAATCATTGCCAAAATTCGGCAACGCGTCGGACAACACGGGCGGCAGGATACTATCACCAAAGTAGAGTTCTCCGGGACCAACGGGACGCAGGGAGAGCACGGGGACAGGGGAGGGGACCGGAGTGAGACACGGAACCCGTTCGATACTTCCGAAAACTCGGCCCGGACGCTCCACGCTCCGCTTGCGTTCACACGAATCCAGCGTGTTACCAGCACGAACGCGCACCAACGCGAATGGGATGGCCGAGCAGAAAGGAAAGCAAATGGAACCGTGGACGCTCATTCCATTCACTCAGGGAGACTCATTCACTTTGAGCGGGTTCAAAAATTACCGCACATTTTTGAATTACGACAAAGACACTTGCCCTTTCGCGAATAAAGTTCCACTCTCGAAGCTTAATTCGTTGACCAAGAGTACTCGATCGAGAGATGATTTTTCGGAGCGATAGATCTTAGATACAAACTCCCTTTCTGCAATACATCCAACCTACGTCTCTCGAAATTACATTTCTGTGGAGAGCACTAATCACATTTCTGTAATCTTCGTTACAGATCGCGTCCGTGAGATCGTGGATTAAATAACGGCTCCCGCGTTTGCCCGCGGACGTTCGTTCACCGACGTCCGATGAGATACAAATCGAGAGCGCGTCAATAACTGCAAAAAGTCCTCGCGGACGCGTCAGCGGCGGATTTCAATTAGATTGAGAGCGAATTATCGATCGAACGTAGCGGCCGATACTGCCGATGACGCGAGCCTAAAGCCCAAAGATTAACCGGGAAGTCATTCGCGAACACGCGTACACATATAGGGGAGAACCGACGATCTTGCTTCCGGTAGTGGTGGCTCTGGAGAGCGTGTAATTAGATATCGAGTTTCACGCTCGGTCCTACGGCAAATCTATATCCGACTTCAAAGCACCTGCGAACTTCCCGCGCGGCCGCCCGGGCCACGGGAAAAGTTTGCGCGGACACTTAATTGGAGAGTGTATCCGATGCGCGTTGCAAATGCTATTTGCATTTCAAACGAACCGGTCTAATGACACGACGGCATTTATTTGCTTGCATAAATCATGGCCGAGACCCGGGCGACCGGGATGCGCGTGTCGCAGTTGCCGAGAACGTCCCACGATTCCAGGAGCTCCGGTAAGTTGTCCCTAAGTCCTAAGTTCAGCGGATCGCCGTACGGAACGAAAATTGCCACTTACGCGTACCGGAAGCGCGTATGCATTGTTCGCGTATGAATAAAGGATCGCTGCACCGGGAAATTAAGCATGACCTGGTTCGCGTTGAAGTATCAGAATATCTCTCCCACCCTCTCATTACGTTGTAAATTAAAGTAGATTAACTCTAGAGTGATACTGTGGGTGAACTTTCACCTAAATAATTCAGATATTCGTTATTAGATAGCAGTGCTAGTCAGGAACTTGTAGATCTATTCTCCTCTGTTATTACAGAAATGTTGTAAAGTTTCTGCAACATTGCTAGAATGTTCTGCGCTGTATAGATAAAGGCATTTTGCATCGGGCACACACTGCGATTAAATATCCGATTAAGCGCTTCTCTCATAGCCCGGGCGTGAGAAGTTCGCAGGTGCTTGAAACTACGGATTTGCCATAGGACCGAACGTTCTACATCTAATTATATGATCTGCCGAGTCGTTATTAAATGCAAGATCGTCGGTTCTTTTCTATGTGTACGCGTGTCCACGAGTGGATGCGACTTCCTGGTTAATCTTTAGTTCTAGCTTGCCTTCCGCAGTCGCCACTACGTCTGACGAATCTGAAAACTTATACGATATATTATATACATTATATTTCGTTTGCAAGTGAGTTTTTTTATTATTAAATGAATAAATAATATTTAATGGAGAAGGAGATACTTAACAAAAAAAGCTATTTTAACAATTTCAAAATAATAGAATGAGCTGAGTAGCCGCGACAGTTATTGTTGTCGAAAATAATATATACTATAGATAATTTCTTGTGTTAAGACTGTATTAAAACATAATATAAATCATAACATGACTTTCGACCTTTTTACTAACAGTCTTTTTCAGTGTACAGATCTGACAATTTTCGCGTCTAAGATTACATTGCTTGGAGTCCCGACTTCTACTTGTTGTATTGCTCGCAACTACTCAGCTCATTCTAATATTTATTGAATTAATTCAAATCTAGCCTGTAAGTTGTATTATTGTTAATTTCAAAATAATTTTTGTGATAATTCATTTACATTTCCTACCTATAGTTAATTAATTATCTAATTAATTTTTTAATTTTTCAAATTGTTTAATTAATATAAAGTTAGAAATTTTTAGACTCCTTATAAAAATTCTTAATAGTAAATTGAAGGAAAGATTGACCAATGGGAGTCAGCAACGGATGTTGGTGTGCACTTAAATTTTATTAATAATTAAATGACGTGCATTTGGAAAATGGCGTGCATTCGACGCTAATTAAAATAAGTTATTACAATAGTTCGCAAACGTTTCGACAGTTCGAGTCCTCTTCAGTGCAATCATTTGGTACAATTTAAAGATGTATGTTGAACATCGATGTCCAATTTTTCAACGTATATTGAATTATAACATTGTAGCGGTGAGTCAAGTTTACACCGAGTGATAAATTACTGCCTATGTCGAACTTAACTCATCGCTACAATGTTAATATTCAATACACGTTGAAAAATTGGACATCGATGTTCAACATACATCTTTAAATTGTACCAAATGATTGCACTGAAGAGGACTCGAACTGTCGAAACGTTTGCGAACTATTGTAATAACTTATTTTAATTAGCGTCGAATGCACGCCATTTTCCAAATGCACGTCATTTAATTATTAATAAAATTTAAGTGCACACCAACATCCGTTGCTGACTCCCATTGGTCAATCTTTCCTTCAATTTACTATTAATTAATATAATTATTATAATAGCAACTTACTTTTTAATTAATATAGACAATTCTTCTTTATTTCTATTTACGTGATCAATATCTCGGTTGTCATATGAATCTATTTTATTCATAGTGATATTTTAGCAGTGTTTAACAGTAAATAAATCTTTCCTACTTTTTAATATGTGGGCTGCCAACGATGTAAGTACGTATTTACGTTTCTTTCTTTTAATAATTTTTATTAATATACTTACATTTTTATCGTCTCACAAAGTCTGTCCACGGATTCTTCAAAGATCTTCGTACCTCCAAGAACCACCGCCATTGCTAATCCGCGAGCATATCTCCAAAGAGACGCCATATTGTCGGCGCTGATATACGACATACCTCTGAAGAAACAAGCAGTACAAATCAACATAAGTTGTTTTATGTTTAATATTAAGTCTTGAGCACAATAGAGGAATATTTGATATTCGTAATAGGTATTCGAGGTAATAGGTATTTTAAAAATCTTTTTTTTAACACTCTAGATTAATATTAAGTTGTGTTTCGTATGACACATTTATGACTTATATCTTAATAATATCCATTGTGTATTTTATTCAATATTCATTTAGAAAATTGTTTCTTCAATTTTATTTTTTATTCCTAATATCTAATATTCCTCTATTGAGCGCGAGGACTAAGTTATCTTTCTAAAAATATTTTATATTTATCTTTCTTTTTATTCAATCCTAGTGACCAATATCATAACCACTATTTGTAGAGGTAGCAGAACATGAAAAAAATATTAAATTAAATTAAAATAAATATTAATATGTGATGAGTTAGTAAAAACTATTTAAGGTTGGATTTTTAATATTTACATTACTATCAGTATATAATTGGGTCTATTTATTAGTAAAAAAAGTAGAGGTCATAACTTTTTTTTATCTCTTTCAAGCTTTATATCTTTTTTCCAGATGTTCCATTCCGTCGCAACCTAATAGATTTTCGGTAAGAGCAACATTTTTTACTCTTTTGTCTAGATTTTTAGACTATTGTAACCTTTTAATTTAAAAAAATTATTAAATTTCGAGTTACAAGGATTTGAAGAGAAAATTCTCCTAGGCCATTAAGGTCGTTTATACTTAATGTAGTTTAACTTTAAACTAGTTTAAATTACTTTCTATATTTTATAGTTCTAAGATTTAGTAAAAAGATAGAAAGAAAACCAAATTTGAAATTAAGCTATATTGGTACAAATATGCCTCAATGGATTAAAATAATAAAACATTTAACAAGATTGTTAAACATTAAAATTCATTAATTTAACATAAAAATATATTAGTTCAATCATTTTACCTTATAACCCATAAAAAAAGTTCTTGATTATGTGAGTGAATTTTTAATAGTATTAATATCACAGAAATATGAGTGTGTAGCACTAATATTTTCTAATAACATTTTCCAATAATACGCTTGTCGAAAATTGATATTATTGTTCATGTTACGTGATACAACAATCAAATATTGTTTATGTAATTATATTAATAGCACTGTTAACACGTTATCAATAGCATATAGGAATTATAGACCATCGAGTGCATCTGTTAATAATTAATAATAAGAAAGTTGTTCGCCAGAAATTCGAAAAAAAAAGCAGTAAAGTAGATCTTATCGTTACGTATAATTATCACGACAAGTCAATCGCGATAATTTTCTGGCGACGAAATATATTTTTACTACGAACAGAAACGAGAGTCTTTATCTTCTGTTTGCCGATGATATGAGCGTGTTCGCCGCGTGTGTACAATCTACCGATAAAGCTTACACCGCGAGAGCGTCCGTGAGCGGCCGGCCCGTGTACGTACATACGCGAGTCTCAGGTCGTCTGACGTAACGTACGTAATTGTCCGGTGTACATGTATCCGGGGAATATGCGAAACAAGAGTGGCATTATGTCCCTCGCGTACTTGCACGGAACCCGTCGTATCGTTTCCCGCGTGAATGAACCGAATCTTTAAGCGAAGAATGGTTCTCGTTTCGATTTTTCAGGTATATCTCCGCCTATCCCTCTCTTCTTTCCAAACATGAATCAAAACAAGAGCGAGGAAGCCCGCAAAGCCCTTAAGAGAGAGGACACGATATCTTTGAAGTATTACATCGCACACGTGCTCCTAACACTCGGATATGCCCGGATCTGGCCCGTCAAGTCATTTTCACCAATGAAAGTATTGCTTTCAACCATAGGGACAATTTTCTTCATATTGATAAACTCCGCGCTCCTGTTCTCGGAAATAATAGCGGTTACGATGAACAATGATCTGAGATTATTTGCTAATATCATCGGAGTAATCGGTATGCATGCCGTGGGCTTGATAAAATGGTGTTATTGTTTGTGGAAAAGTAAAGAAGTTATCGATATCGTAATGAAATTAGAAAGCTGCCACGTGCTTTGTCAACGACTCGATAACAGCGAGGAAGGTACATCAATTACACAGTACAATAAAAAATGACTTATTTTAATAGAATGAAACTGGTCATTTCCTTCAGTTTTTTAAATGCTGAAAAAAAAATTTCTATTGAATATATTTTGTTGAATTTTACACAAAATGACATCAAAAAATTCTTTTAACAGTTAGAAAGTCCTATTAACATACGTAATTTTGATTGCAATAAATGCAATAAAACTTCTTCAGTACGTCACATAGGTGTATAAAAAGTAAAAATCACTTTTTTTTCTCAAAAATTTGATGGAGCAATTTGAAAAAAATTCGTATTCAATCTCCAAAAAATTATAGAAAATGACTAGTCCCATTAAATTCTTTTTTTTTAACAATGTAGTATCTCTATTTTTGCAGTGTAACTTGTTTGCACTTTTTATAACAAATTTTCCAAATATTACGGAAGATATTTTAAATCGCTATTAGACGTGAACAAAAAAAGATTGTATTATTAATTACGTGACATCGTACAGCTTTCAATATTTTAAATTTAATAAATATTCGCAAGATTATTTTTCACGCTGATTTTGTAAATACAATCCACGTTCTTTAATATTTCAAATAGCTTTTTCTGCGAATCATTATCTATTTAAAATTATTATATCTGTATTGATATTTCTAACGAAGATTTTTTTATCAGGATGTCGAATATATGAGAACGAAATGGAATACGCGCACAAATATTCCCTTTACTTTTTACGATGTTGGACAATTGCTTGCATCTATGGTGTTTTACATTGGTGTGCTAATCCATTGCTTCTAGAATGGACACTCGATCAGATAAGCTCGATTAATTATACATCTAAACAAAGAATTTTGCCATTTGTCGGATGGTATCCGCTGAATACCAACAATATTTATAACTACATTTGCCTGTATCTGATGCAGCTGATCGGTGGAATATCTCCTGCGCTCGGAATTATTTGCTACGACACTTTTTATGTTACAATGTTAATGGTCATCTACGTACAATTTCAATACATCAACATCATAATGATGAAAACCGACAAAATTTCTGCTAAGTATGATTTATGTTCGTTGATTATTTTAAAACTGTTGAATCGTGGAAATAAAATATTTTGGGGAATTACAGCGAGCCAGAAGCCATGTTCAGTCTCGAGAAGAAATTAAAAAACTGTGTGGATTGCCATGTGGAAATTAAAAAGTAACATTTTCATTAAACCATTATGTAGTGTAATATTAATATAACATTGTTAACGAAGGAAACGTCAAATATGATCGAAGCTTTAAAAAGCTGTAAATAAATTGTAAATCAAAATATGTTCTTCAATATATACTAATTATTACGATAAAAATTATTACATACTCCGGTAATTGAATTGGTATAACGCCTCTCACAAAATGAGGGAGTTCCAAGTTCGAATTCTGATTGCGATAATATTTTTCGCAGTAAATTATTTACAATTTTTAAAGGACTAATAGCATCATTGTTAAATTGGCAATCAATTTAATTTGATATTATGTCTAACTTCACTTTATTCGGCACGCAGTTTATATAAACTAAAAATGTATTTACGATTTACATATAATATTAGGCAACAAAGATCCAACCTCGATCATATTTGACATTTCGTTAATTGTGTGCAGATTACACTTAAACGATCTAGTTCAATTTATTATTGTATAATATATAGAGGCAATCAAGGAAAGAGTAACAATTTCGCTTCTAAAATTATCACATTTAGATTTTTCTTATTTCAAAAGATGAATTATTTCTTTAGCAAAAAGTCACAAAAGAAAGTTTTTGAAAATAGTTAAACGCGTTTTTTAAAAAGTTGTATATTGTTACTTACATTTTCGTACATAAAACTCCTGATTTGTCTTACGTTTTGCAATAATGAAATATCTCTTGTGAATACTGAGGTACCAATTTCATTAGTAATTTTAAGTTTTCTCTATCGAAACTTTTTTTAACGATTGCATATTACTATTCTCTGAAAGAGTATTTTGTTAGCAGGCAATACATTTAAAAAATATGTATATTTTTAGATTTCTAAACATGCTACAAACCTTTAGCGGTCCAACAATGTTCGCGCAATGCATCGAAACATTAGTTATCCTGTGTTTAGTCTCGTTCGAAGCATCAGTGATTAAAATTGCGGTATGAATTATTCTACGTGTTCGACAATATGGGCACCTTTGATGCATTAAACACTCTGTACGTAGTTTGATATTTAAGGTAACTGATTTAAGATAAAATAAATAGCAGTAATATTAATACAATTTTCTATTTGCTATTCTATTGCATTCTTCAAACAAGCGAATATTAAATTTTACCTCGATAATACTGCGTAATTCACGTTTAACAATTCGCTGAAGAAGACGCTCTCGATAATTTCTGTAAAATGGAAAGAAATGAGATCCGTGCCGTCACAAAATTCTATTTTTTGAAAGAGAAGAGGGCTATCTAAATTAAAGTTAAATTAAATTCAATTTTGGTCAGGTCTTCACAGTCGTTTAAAACCGTTCATATTGATTATCGAATTAAACGCGATCAAATGAGCTGTGAAGGCGAACACTGTAATGGATACAAATATAGACAACCAAAGAAATGATTCACAAAATAATTTTAGTTGACTGCAGATTTAAAGTTAGAGATAATAAAAATGGTAATCATCTTAACTGAATGTGTTACAATACATGAGATATTGAATGTGTTTACATGAACATTTGAGTTTAAAGAAATTATGTGGGTGATGGTAATGTATTTACTCGTATTGGAGCAAAATCCTTTAGCAATTGCAATGGTCAAAATACATGAATTGATACCGCACAAAAAATTTTTGGCGACAATAAAATTATTGATGCTGTAAAATGTAAATAACTATTATAAAGCGCTTGACAAATCATTTAATAAAAATAGTATAATGATTCTCAAATATTGTTAGAATATTAGAGTATGATAAGCTAAAAGGAGATTATATTGAAAAATAATTATAATTCAATCTAAAGAATTAAAGTTTTACTTTTCGTTTACTTTAAATATCAAACGGCTCTCGTACATTCAATGTTATTATTCAAATTATTAAACTACAATGTGTGTATCTTCACAGTTTGACATGGGATCTATCTTGAAATTATGGTCTCTGCTTGAATACTTTTTATGCGCCGCCTTTCAATTGTACATCTTCTGTTTCTTTGCCACTCAAATCGAACACTTGGTTAGTCTCATTCCTGACATTCATTTATGATAAAATGCTGCAAAATTTTTTTCTATCAAGAATTTTTCAACAAGGATAAAATTAAACAAGAAATGCCAATTAGTGTGTTAAACAATTAGATTAATTTTGGCCTTACATTCTAGGGCTTGCAAATGGCGGATTCAGTATATTGTTGCGGATGGGAACTTGTGAGCTTTGGAAAAAGTAAGCAATTAAAAGGCTGTGATATCGGTCGATTAGTGCAAGTCATTATAGTACAGGCACAGAGGCCAATTGTTTTAACAGGTGGTCCATTTTATGTTCTTTCATTAGAAACTTTCAGAGTTGTAAGTAACTACATGTAACAATTTTTATATATATATTTTTTAATTACTTTAATGTCCCTAGATTTAACTTTATTAAATTTTATTAGATTGATGTCATAGAATATGTAGATTACACTTGACATTAATTTAACTTTCGTTTCCTTTTGCGTTGTTATGCATTGAGATGCATACAGTTTTATTGTATA
>QKQZ01013062.1:0-10510 GCA_003595255.1 Solenopsis fugax
TAAGCAAATTATGTCTGATCAAGATTATCAAATTCTTCCAAGAAGATTTTATATTCTTGCTTAAATATGAAATAATAAATTGTTGATTTGATAGTCATTTTTTTTTGTGCAACGTCACGAATTTTCCAATTTTTTCTCAACGTTTCTAAAAATGATAAATATTTGATAAAAATTTTAACAAAAATTGATGCGCTTCCATAAAAAAAAGTCAGTCACTTTAACATGAAACATTTGATTATCAAGAAATGGTTACACATTTTAACAATTTAATGCCACACGTCATGGCAGCTAATAAAACATTATTGGTTGACACGGCGGAGTAGCTCTCAACAAAAAAAAATTATCAATTTTGTAAAACGAAATATTTGTAGCTTCAACACCGCGATACGTTGCACAACTCTCGGCTTTCAGAGATCCCGGCATTCATACGAGAATCTCTCGAATCTCGCCTCATTGGATCTCGTTAAGACGCTCGGATAGCATCGGACCAATCCCCGTGCACGCTCACTTGGAAAAGACTTGCTCCGTATATTACAACCTACTCGAAACGGATTTGCACCGACACGGGCTCGCGTGTCGATGCACGCGGTCGTCGGTCGATAAGGCTTATCAACTCCTTAATTTAACCCTCCCCCTCGTACATTAGCGTGCGCCTGGCGTGCATTAGTCCACATTACTGTTTGACGCAATCGATGGTGTCGGGAAAGCCGGGAGAGCGAGTCGCACGAGGAACCTGCGCGACGCGACGCGAGCTCAACCCGTTTTCGCATGCATACGTGCACAGGAGGGACCCCTCGTCGCGGAGCGCTATACCTCTTCCACTTAATTACGACGTGTATACGAGTGACTCGAAATTATATACGCGCCGGCACCCGCGGGCGCTTCCATTCGGCGTACGCACTTACGCGAGGTCTCGACTAATATTCGAAGATGACGTTCCATTTTGAAGCTTCACCTAATTTCAAGCCGGGGATATGCACTTCATCAGACGAAGTGCCGTCATTGTGCGCGCAAACGCATCCGTGATTTGTGATCGCGAATCTGCAATGGCGTAACGTCGTTACGATCGAGCCGTCGCCGCCGTCGCGTCGCGGTCGGTTAAAAAAAAAAAATTACGTGGACGCAACTCGCGCGATAAACAAGACGAAATGTCAGGTCGAAGATCAATTGCACACGCGGCGCGGGCGTGTCACGCAGCTCGGCTGTATTTGTTCACGCTTACTGCAGCGATGAGTAATGGCAAAACGGAATTTTTAATAACGCGAAGAATTAATTATGTTCTCTCTCACCGGGCAGCGGTATCGGCGATAACACACAGACACACACACACACACACACACACACAAACGACAGTTCGCAATTACGTCTCGTTACTCGTTGTCGCGCTCCATTGTTGAGTATTATCAGCCATCCCCCCGACCATTACCATCGGCGCGTCCCGTCGAGCGCGGAGCAACGTGGAGCGTGACCCACTTCGTCGGGACTATAACGCACGTATCTCTTCCGGCATTCTCGCTCCCAGGTACCGCGGCGTTTCCAGTATTCGATAAGCAAGGCTATACTTGCTCTTCTCAATAGAGTTATCGAATATTTATAGCCAGGTTTCCTGGCAGTATAGGTCCGCGCACAGATACGTAGTGCGGATAGACCGTTTGCCAACGCTGACGATCGATCGCGCAAACGAACTCTCCTCTATCGATCGCGATCGCGCTCCTGGCATGTTTCTCTCGTGTAACGCTCGGGGCGATTGCACTTTCCGCGTGGTTTAAGGGTCGCCACGCGTCGAAGCGCAAGCCTGAGACGCTTGGCTTATCTTGCGACGTTACACCGCTAAGAAACTCGGACGGGATGATAAGAGGAAAATAGACAGGCGTGAACAGCTTAATTCATCGGATTTTAGATCTAACGTCGGGTCGTGTTGGAAGATAGTTTGCGTTATGGCTTGCTAAGAAGCAACCTTATCGCACGGAGTACTCCAGCATCGACATAAGAAAATTATACTATAATGAAAAACGATATTATACTGACGTGAGCTCTTTTTAAGGATATATTTCAAAGTATTTCAAAGTATCAAAAATATAAAAATTTCAAATTTGTCTATCATTACATTTGAATATCTGTGTAAAATTTGAGCATAATTCTCTTATTGGTTTAAAAAAGATTTAATTTTTGGTTCGTTCTTATGTAAAATTGCGTATTATAGCTGAATATCTTTGATAAGCACACGGAAAAAATAATTTTGCTGAAGTATCAAAAAATTCAGCTAAATACAGACCGAAAAATAAATTTTGTTGAGCCATCAAAATAATTATGTAGGATGTTCAAGCATAATGAGAAAGGCTGCAAAATGTTTTGACATTCCAGCAACTAATTTGACTATTCTACACAATTATTTGGCCCAACTAAATTATTTTCAGATCTGTATCCAGCTAAATTTTTAGACACTTCAGCAAAACCGTTCCTTCCGTGTAGCATTACGAATTAAATTCAACTTTTTTATATTAATAAAATTCTAATAAATATTCATGCAAAAATTCATTTAAATTCACTCTCTTAACCGTTTATAAATTATTTTAAAACTAGAGTAAAACATTTACGCTACACAAGTCATCATATTTTTCATTGTTTTCATTATTTCATCATTGTTTGCAGCTGTCGAAATTCGGGTATTCACAACCAGAACTTTTTTGAATAAGCCTGCAGTTTTTAAATTTCAATAACTTTTAACTATATAGTATTGTAGAGCCAACACATCTTTAAAATTGTCACAGATTGAATAAAATTACATCGCGCGTACGTGTGTGATTTATACTCATTGCGATGAAACTCGTGATACCGAGTTGATGAGTCTCTTTCTGTCATCCATAATCTCTCATTCTAAAAAAAAAAAANAAAAAAGACAAAACACCGGATATTTCAAGACATGTCGCGGGATTAAAAATAATACGTATGTGCGACACGTATACGATATAATTCTTCGTTCCGCTGAAGTTTAGATAAATTTTGATAAAGTTGGAAAAATAACGACGCGGAGCCTAATATTTCAGATCGATAACGAACGTATCAGCATTTCAGGTCAATGCTGAAGCAAAGCTTAATGGAGTGGCGCGAACTGTTTCATGAAGCGACAGTGACAGCGACGGCGGCGGCGGTGGCGACGGCGGTAGAGTTTCGAATTTATTTACAGCGAGAATGTCGTGCCACCGATGACGCGTAACCGGCCACGGAAGTATATCGACGCTCGATGCTATAAATTAACGACAAGAATTATTATTGTTCTAAATAGCGCGCGGATGGCCGGTGGCAAAAGCGATATCGCGGGGCGCGCAGTCTGAAAGCCGCCGCATAATTTACTAACAGCGTTAAATTAACAGCGGGATGCTCGATGACTGGCTGGGGACCAATACGAACAATGTACGGCCTATAGAGTGTATAACCGGCGAACGTTAAAACAAATACGGACGCGAGCCAATCGTTAATATCATACGAACACGAACACGAACGCGCGCGCGTCCCTCCCTTTTCTACCATTTCTTCTCTCCCTCGTGAACGAAAATGTCTCCGGTGACGACAAAAAAGGAGATGGATCTCTCTGCGAGTTCGTTCCTACCCTTCCCTCAACGAGGAAACGCGCGCGCGCGCGCGTGTGGGTGGTTTCCAGAGGATACACAGGGACAAAGGACAATTAGATGGATTATCGACGTAGCTGTGCAGCCTCACAATAGAGAGATGTATGATGCCCGCATTACGTAGCAATTACTTTAATTAATACCGAGAATACAGACATGAAAACAGGGCTAATCGCGTAGAAAATATGTTGCAAATAACATATGCAATGCGTGTACGTTAATGTGTTCTCGATATCAAAGTGTCCCGCAGCGATATTCCTCGAACTCGTGTCGAACACACGGAGAGAGGAGGGCTGGGTAATTAAGCGGTCTGTGTATATCAATGCGTACCCCCCTTTCCATCGGCCTCCACCATTGTGACACGACCAGTGTACATATGATGCCGTTAGATTATGCTCGGTTCCATTGTCTAGACCGCGTACACGTGTATGCTGCGTGCATGTTTTATACTTACTGATTATGACATACACGCGCGCCTACTGCAGGAATCGCGACAATGTGATCTTACGGATTATTACGAATTTAGTTGGACGCGTCTAACAAGTAAACCTACCCAAGTGTCACTCTTCGATTTTGATGAAACTTTGCACACTTCTAGGGCGATGAAAAATAATCGACACGTATTTTTTTATATTGGCGGTAATTCAGTTTTAAGGGTAGAAACTACCCTTTGAATATTTGGGGATGTATTCAAGATTTGAATGATATCCATTGAACAATTTAAATTGTGAATTTGCACACCTAGAAGTGTGCAAAGTTTCATCAAAATCGAAGAGTGACACTTGGGTAGGTTTACTTGTAAGTGATAAGAGCCATGCGACGTAAATGTATAATTTAAGTAGACATATAATATGTAGAAGTTGCGGTCGAACTGACCTAAGTTCAACCGAACCTGATTCCCAAGCGACAGCGATCGATCATTTCGCGCGATATTAATTTATGCCCATCTGCAATGTCTCACGATCTATTCACGTCGAGGAAGTGATTCGGTAACAGTGAAATTTCATGTTCACAGCTGGATTTGTTTCACGTCATCGCGACGGTGACTGTGTGTCGAACAACTCTGGCGATTTCGCATCCGCCCGTAAGATTTCACAGCGACGGTTTTACGTGAACTCGTAGAAGGGACACCGCGTACAAGCCACAACGAATGAATGCGGTGGCACGTGGGTAAATACTACGGGCGTGTCATGACCCACGGCAATGTTTAATAGATAAATGGCATGCCAAAAACCTCGAGGTTGCTGGCGAAAAATGGACGTAAAGACATGGGACAAAGATGAATCTCCTGTTTTTCGATCTGCACGCGCATGGTACATACTTCCAGTATGCATGTGTGTATTCAAAATCTTATTTACTTTCTATTTTTGTCACTAAATATTACTTATATTAAATAAAAAAATATAAAACATTAAAGAGGATGTAATACAAGTTAATAGAGATTAAGGCATAGATCAAATCCATTTTGGTAATATAATAATAAAATAAAAATAGTTTTGTTTGATCGATTGATTAATCAAACTGGTTCAGTATCATGCTGTATTTTAAGCACGGAAGAAAGACTGAGGGTGCTATTATACGTGTCGTACGACAAAATTTTTAAGCGTGTTGATTGGCTGTAGAATAGAAGATTTCTAGAGACCCGAGAAATTTTCTCGTGTAATAGCACCCTTATTCATACGTAGGGGAGAGTTGCCAAGTGCGTACCAGTTAATATATTTTTTATTACATTTTACATTTGATGCTGTTTTGAAAGCACATCAAATTCAAAATTATTATTACATTTTAAATCTGTCAGTAATAACAAATTAATTTGTCATAAGGTTTTCTGTTGTGAAAGATGTGATTTAGAAAACTGATTGCGTATTTGTAATCTCTTAAATCGTATTTGAAAATATAAAATTTATGAATTAAAGTAATTAAAGATACAAGGAATTAACTAATGCTTATTTTATTTATAATTTATCAAAAAAGCGATCAAATATTCAATTAATCATAATAATGAAAAAGTAAGCCAATAAAACTTGAGTTCATTTTTGTAATTGACATATTTTTATTCATATCAATTATAGTTTTACTATTTCCACTTATCAATCTTACATCAGATATTTATATTGTACTAAAGTATTTGTGGTGATACGAGTTAAGAAATTTGATAATTTATAAAATTATCGATTTAATTTTCATAATAATTGTATAGATAATGATATAAAATATTCTGCAACAAACTTTTTTGAAAATACAATAATTCAAAATAAAATTGCATAATTACATTATTATCAACTATGAAAAATTTACATCAGATGTACCTGATTTTAAAATGCTGATAGCATACATAAAACAAGATAAAATTTGTTAAATTTTTTATCTATAATACTTATTTACTTTTTTTTTGCTGCTAAAGATCGCTTATGTTAAATAAAAATATAAAATATTGAAGAGGTACGCTTTAAGAGACCGATACGCATTCAACAACTGTCTGTTGTCTTATTACATCTCAATGAGATAAGAATATCTCGTGTACACGCTGATAGTTCCTAAGGATGCAGATGAAGGACAATTAAACGGTCTATGGGTGTCAATGGGAACCACAATGGTGCGACGTGCTACGACCTTCGCTCCGGAGCTCATTGCCGTATCTATTACTGCCAGCGCGTACACCTCTCTCCCTCAATCTCCTGTCCCTGCCTTTCTCGCGCATCCACCACACTGCAACACTGCGCTGCATCGAATTGCCAACCACCGCTGTGACACACGATGTGGTAGACACGTTAAATCAACGTTGGAGACCACATCGTACTCGCGAGCTCTCTCCCTCTCTTCCCCCCCTCTCTCTCTATCTCCTGCCTGGATATATATCTTACGATGTAACGGAACGTTATTCCGGACCCGCGTCGTCCGTATCCAGGTGGAATACCCATCGCCGAATTGCATTACATCGTAGCACGGCGCAAACAATGACGTGCCTCGCTTGTTTGGTCTGCTAACTGCTCGGGGAGCGACGTTTGATCGTCGCGCGAGGAGCCCTTGGGAAAAGATTATCCGTATTCCAGCGTTGCCGGGAGCAGCAGTGAATCCGTAATATCGATCCTCGAAAACTAGATCGCGCGAAAACCTTTATCGAGTGCCATCACCTCCTGGCTCGCGGAGAAACTCTCGTTCGGCAAACTTTTGGGACGGCCACGAGCGGTAACGAGCGCATCTCGAAGAGCTCCGTCATACTCGAGTTCGATTATACTTTTATACTTTTCGTCCGATAAACGGAGCTTCGAGAAAGTTTCACAACACCTCGAGCGAGCGATCCTCGCGAGATGACAACACGAGAATCCTACGACGATTGGCGCCGTCGTAAAAATTCGTCGTAGTTTGCCCGGAAAAATCTCGCTGATGTGGAAGATAAAAAAAATCCCCGCCGACAAGCGGTCCGAGAGTTTTCCGAGAGCAAGAGCAGTCAGCGGCTCGGACGCAAACTGGAGGACGTCAAGATTTCCTTTTTTCCAGTGTGTCGAACTACGTCGTCCCGGATCTTTTCCGTGAAACGGTTCGCCCTCCTAAGCGTGCGCGCGCGCGCGCGCGAGGGTGTGCGAGCGCTCGATTGCATCTGCATAAGGACGCAGTTTATCCTATGTTTCCTGGGAGGCAGCCCCAGTACGGTGAATTGCATTTCTTTCGTGGAATATATGTATCGTGTACACGTTGCACACACGAGGTACCATTTGCATTTGTATTTCGCCTCGAAGTGGTATACGCGGCGCAGTGGACAGGCGCCGTTAAATTAAAGCGGAATCACCGGGAATTTTTACGCGGCGAGGAAGGCGGATGGCTCTCCCGGGAAGATCCGTTCCCTTTCGCGGCGAAGAGGGACGGCCGTAATTGGAGGAGCATTTCTCTCGAAGTGCTCGTTTCTGTCAAGACACTCCCGCGAGCACCGAGGGAGCCCCCTGTGTTCCATAGCGCGCGCGTGCGCGCGCCCTCGATCGCATCCCCGGGGGTCACGTGCTCACCGAGAGAAGACAACCTTTATACAGCAACTTTATGTTATCACTCGCTACCGGAATCCATAAAACATCACGAAATACGAAGCATAAAGCGAACTCGCGCGACGCCGGATCCAACGGAGAAATCTGGTAGAAACGTTATTTTCCTCCGGCATACGCTCCAAATTTCTACATACGTATCTTAAAAATATTGTAGCCATAAAGCGGCATCGATTTCGACCTGCTTTGAAATATTCTTGCTACTTCAGTTTGTTTGAAAAATTTGAGCGTGAAAGAAGTATATTCATTAGGGGAAAATTGCCAACTGCGCACTACTTGAGCTACTTTTTTTATTATACTTTGCATTTGGTGCTGTTTTAGATGTAAATCAAAGTTCGAAATTGTAGCTTGATGTTTCAATCACCTGTTATTACATGTTACACCTTTCAGTAATAATAAATTCATTTGTTATAAGTTTTTCTGCAACATGCTACGAAAGGTGTGATTTAGAAAATCGGTCGCTTGAAGCGTACCTGTGGTCTTCAAAAATATCGAATTTATAAATTAAAGTTAGTAAAAAAATAAGGATCCATTAATTAATATTTATTTTATTAATAATTTATCGAACAAGCGATCAAATATTCAATAATTAATATCACAAATAATGAAAAGGTAAAAATACTGAAATAAAATTGGTTTAAATTTATTTTTATAATTGATGTTATTTTTATTTATAGCTATTATTACCACTTAAACAATCTTATATTAATATCATTTCATTCATTTATAGTAAAATTTGTGATGGTACAAATTAAAACACTTGATAGAGTTTATAAAAATATCGATTTAATTTTCATAATAATTATAAATATGTATATACAATGAATTTAAAATGTTCTACAAGTCTTCCTTTATGAATGTATATCAATTCAAAATTGCATAATCATATTATTATCAATTATATAAGTTGATAAAAAATTTATATCAAATGTACCTGATTTTCTAAAATGTTGATAGCTTGCACAAAAGAAAATAACACTTGTTACATTTTGAGCGATATTACTTATTTTTCATTTACTTTTTATTTTTATCACTAAATGTTGCTTATATGAGGTAAAATGTAAAATATTGAATAGGTACGCATTGCTTCAGCAAACCGGTACGCATTCAGCAACTTTCCCCTACATCCCCCTATTTTACAATCACTCAGCCTGCAAATATGATGGCGATATACTAAGGAGATTAAATGCGAAATTTCGTGTCACTATTATGCATTTCTGATCGATAAAAAAAAATAGTGAATGAAACAGAGAATTTTATATGTTTCTACACTGAAAATCCAAATGTGTAAAACGTGTAGTAAATTTTTACGCATTTGCATTTTTTATGCATTAAATTAAATTTATGCGTGTAATTTTTGTATTTGTTAAACGCTTAGACGTGTCAATCAATATTAAATTACACGTCTAAGCGTATTAAAAAAAGTTACACGCATAAATGCGTAAAAAGTGAGTACATAATTTTATATACAAAAATACACACTTGAATTTCCAATGTAGCGTCGTCCCCGAGACCGAGTCGCGCGCTACGAGAGGTTACGATGTATATATATGTATAGGAAACGGCAGTAGACATGAATATCGATACATTTCAATTGCAAGTCCAAAACCACAAATCTTGGACAGCGGTGATGTAAAACGATCGACGAGACACGCGACGCGAGTGCGTCGCGAGCGATTAGTACCGCGCGAGTAAATAACAAACAAATGATAGGTTACTTACCCTTTTCCCCGGTCGCCTTGCCCGGCACCGATCGACGCCGACCAAGCCTTCGCTGCTTCTTCCACGGAATCCTTCGCAGCTGCTTCTCCATAGCCCTCACGCGCGCGCGTTCATTACCGAAACGCAACGAATACAGAATCAATTGCGCAGGCCGTACGTAATTCCCGATTAAACGCGATTCGAGAGCGCTTCGCTGCGATGCGTCTCCGTTCCGTTGGCGGGAAAGAGCGTCGATAGTGGATGACGTCACGTCTCGATTAGTCGTCTCGATTTCGACCTCTCTAACCCTCGCTTGTCTCGCGTCGACGTGACGTCATCCGCTATCGACGCTCTTTTCCCGCCAACGGAGCGCTACGGAACGAAGACGCAGCGCAGCAAAACGCTCTCGAATCGCGTTTAATCGGGAATTACGTACGGCCTGCGCAATCGATCATGTATTCGTTGCGTTTCGGTAATAAGCGCGCGCGTGTGAGAGCGTGTGTAAGTGTTACGGAGAAGCAGCGCTGCGAAGGATTCCGAGAGGAGGCAGCGCGACCTCGGAGGGGAGTAAGTAACCTATCATTTACTTGTTATTGTTTACTCGCGCGGTACTAATCGCTCGCGACGCACTCGCGTTGCGTGTCCCGTCGATCATTTTACATCACCGTTGTCCAAGATTTGTGGTTTTGGGCTTGCAATTAAAATGTATCGATGTTTATGCCTACTGTCGTTTTCTAACCACATCATAATCATTGTTTCGTAGCGCGCGACTCGGTCTCAGGGACGACACTACATTGCAAATCCAAGTGTGTAAAATTATGTTACTTTTTACGCATTTACGTGCGTGTGATTTTTTTACATGCTTAGACGTGTAATTTAATATTGATACACGTCTAACACAGGAAAAAAATTAATATCAAATCAACAATTCACTGTTTCATATATAAGCAAGAATATAAAATCTTCTTGGAAGAATTTGATAATCTTAATCAGACATAATTTGCTTACATGGAGAAAAATTTTTCTCTTCATGTAAGCAAATTATGTCTGATTAAGATTATCAAATTCTTTCAAGAAGACTTTATAGGGTAACTGCGGTATATACGCCGTAGCTATCGATAATTTAATTTATCAAGTATTATT
>QKQZ01013067.1:0-14652 GCA_003595255.1 Solenopsis fugax
TATATATTATATATATATATATATATATATATATAGTTTTCTCCCCTCTCGTAGTGCGTACACATAGCAATTTATTACGGCATCATTGCGTACTGTACGATATTATACATAGTATAAAAAAGAAACGAGACTACATCGTGTACTCACTATCAACCGAAGGGACGTCCATGCCGCCATTCGCGCGCACGGCCGTCAGCGGACAGCCCGTGTATACATATATATGTACGCATATATGTATATATATACGTCACGGACACGCGCTCATTCGAATAATGAGGCAGGATGATTAGGGCACATGTGTGCGCTGAGAAGACGCTATTATACAGTATAAAAACAAACTTGTATCCGTGCTGCCATTAGCGTTAAAGCGGGAGAACGAAGGTGCAGTGAGGTGTAAGGACAAGCCAAAGTATATAGTTAACGAAAATACACACGAATTTATGTCCACGAGGAGACGTACACACTTATGCGTATGGAGAGTGAGAGAGAGGGAGAGCGAGAGAAAAGAGTGAGAGAGAAAATGAGAGAAAGAGAGAGAGGAAATGAGAGAGAGAGAGAGAGAGAGAAAGAAAGAGAAAATGATATATGCATACATACGCTTAGTTGCGTAAATCCGTGTATACATGAAGAAAATGTGGCGAGAGAAAAATTTTCACAAACGCCTCTTCTTTTGCTTTCTGCAGCAAAGGAGGATAATATAAAGGATTAGATTTGGCAAATCGTTTTTTCTTCGCTTGGAAAGCTGTTTTCAAAAAACAAAATTCTCGTGACCCTTTGAAATTCGAATTCATTTGCGTGACGGAGTTATGAGAGGAACTCGTTAATTTCGAAGCGTCACAAGTTAAACGAACGAATGAATGATTCGTCACGCTCGTTTGTATTTTCCTTGAGCTTATACATATACGGAGTTTCGCGATTAAGTATGCAAATACCAATCGACGACACTTGATAGGCGTCTCAATCCCCCGGGGTGAATTTGTTTCGCGGCGCATGTGAGAATAAGTTTAGGGATCTTCATGTTGAATAATTAGCAGTCTCATCCTATGTATCGTATAATCGAGAGATCAAGCGGCCGTGAGCAGTACGTATTTAGCGGTAAAAGACACCAGAAAACTATATAAGACGGATAAGCGGAACCTGAGTTATTATACAATAATTCATAGCGTGTACTGTATTTCGAATGTGATCGATTTGTTGTCTGAGTTTCCGTGCTACTATTGTTACGTTTGCGCGCCTATTAGTATCATTCCTCTACTTCTCACACGACATTATTATTATATTTATTAAGATCATTGTAAGTATGTGCTCTCTAACGCGATATTACATTGTGATAACGTGAGACTTGTTTCTATATAGTCCGGTTCTTCTAATCTCGTTAATTATTCTGTCGGTACTCGATCTAATCCCTCCGCCCTCTCTTCCCCCCTCCCTTGTTCCCCGACCGTAATAATTTGTCAAACGGTACGACGCGTCGCGAGATGCGTAGATCTCGCGTATAGAAAGGTGCATCCTCTGTGCAACAAATACAGTATACAATCCGTAAATATGAGGTCAATGTTGATTTGTTTAAATAAATGTAAGTTTGAAAACCCATCGTGGCATTTTATTCGCAATCATTTTCAGTCAGTCATTTTCTCACAATTCATAAATAATTCTGATTTTTTAAATGATTGCATGTATACATTATATATCTATATTTTTTCAATTTCAGTAATTCGCAAAATATTTATACAGGGTGAACATTATAGCGATTTCGGCTGGGGCGCACTGATGGCACATTTCAGGACCCAGATGGTTATCGGTGTACCCCAACCGAAATCACTATTAATTCTTGTGTCAACATTTTACCATAAGAGATGACTTACCAACTGCAACTATAAAATTTACGTATTCTAGCTATGTTCCGAAATTCACTGAAAATCTATAGTATATGTAACGTGTTAGATTTTCAGTACTGGCAGTATATATCGAAACGCAGCCTCTATATAAATGAATATATGTTCATACATGCAGGGTGAATCTTACACTTGCAGCCGATAAGTCATTTCTTATGGTAAAACGTTGACACAGGAATTAATAGCGATTTCGGCTGGAGCGCATCGATTGCACATTTCAGGACCCAGATAACCATTTATCAAATCACTAGAGATCACCATAAGATTCACCCTGTATAATATGTATGTATATACTCATGTATATTATTTACATTTACACATATTAAATATGTTTATATATTTATGTATTTGAATATATAAATATATTTAATGTATTTATAATTTATATTAAATAATACATCATATATACAATTTGTGTTTATTAAATTGTTAATTATATGCATAATTATAGGAGTACTATATAATTAAACTTGTTGCCACACCCAGAAAAGTTTCTTCGAGTCAACAAAAATTTATTTGAATCAAAGAAATTTGTGCACTGCTATACGGTTAAAGAAAAGTTTCTTTGATTTGAAGAAATTTTTTGTTCCTTTTATTAGAATTAAAGAAATAGTTTGGTTGTGCAACACAAATATTTATTTAAATGAAAGAAATATATTTCTAAAACCAGAACACAACTAAATTATTTCTTACATTTCTGTCAGAACTTTCTTCGAATTAAAAAATTGTTTGTTTAAATTAAACAAATAATTTATTTACTTTAAAAAAAGCCTAATAACGTCATTTCTTGAAATCAAATAAAGTTTTATTTTCCTCAAAAGTATTTTCACTTTAATTTAAAAAAAAAAAAAAAAAAAAAANAATTAAAGAAACGATTCATCAATTTTAGTATAACTTTTCTCTGGATGTAATATATACAATACATTTTTATTTAAAATACTCCAGATAGCACCACGTCCAGAATCGGGTCATTTGAAAAAAAGAGATATCTTTAAGAGGTCTTTAAGTCTTTATGTCCTGATTTTATACACGCGTGCTCTGAATATTTATATAGTCGCCACAACAGTTTATTAATAAATTAATAAAAATTTATAACAAATCATTCATAATTAGTAAAAATTATTATTAGTAGAAATAAAACACATATCCTTTTGTACGCTCAGAGCAGAGAAAGTAAATTTCTCGTTACGGTCGATTCAAAATATAAATGCAAACTTAAAGATACAATAGAGAAATATCAGATATTAGGAATAAAAATTAAAATTTTAGAATAAGTTTCTTCAATGAATGTAACGCACAATGAATATTAATAAGATATAACACATAAATGTGTTACACGAAACACACCATAACTTATTATTTATCTATCTATAGTGTTTATTGAAGAATCTTATTCTAAAATTTTCTCTAATTCCTATTTCTAATATCTAATATTCCTCCACTGTACGCAGAGTATTACTATTAAAGTAATCGAGAATATTTTAAAGACTGTATAGAGAACAAACTAGTAGAACAGATTATTAAAAAATGCGACTTGTGTCTATCATTATTCTTATTTTTACTTCTCAATTTTGCCTCTCATACAATTTAGCGGCTTGAAAAATTGGTAATATTTAAAATTTTGTTTTGAAAATAATAAAAATTAAATTTTTCAGAAACTTACATATATTATTTATGTGTTGATTAGATGTTTACATTCTTTAAGATTAACTTCACATTTACTTCTTCTGAATAAATATTAACTTCAGTTCATTATACTTAAATAAATTGCCTAATTCATTCACTTACCGGTTGTTGCTGCTGCTGCATTTCCCTTCCGTTAATTCTGAAAATATAATAAATATAAATTATAAATATAAATAGAATATGTTATAAATTTGAGCTACCATATTAATTTAGAAATATGTGAGATTAATAAAATATTTTTATATAATATAGACATATTATATTCTTTTAATTTTTAAACACAATAAAATATTGGGTTGAAACAAAAATTTTGTAGCATGATGTTTTATATAAGTGAAATTCAAAGACAATGTTTAAATATTTATATATAGGATTTATATAACCATATAAATAAATATGTACCACTGTCGCAATACTGAAGTTGACAAGAATGAAGAAAGAGAAAGAAATTATCAACACAATTAAGGCTAAGAAGTTGGAATATTTTGGACATGTGATGCGACATCCAGAAAAGTACGATCTTCTTCATCTTAACATGCAGAACAAAATCTGTGGCAGACGTGAAGAAGGCAGAAAAAGGATCTCCTGTCTGCGGAATTTGAGGCAGTGGTTCGGCTTCTCCACCATTCTTTTCAGAGTCGCAATGAACAAAGTGCTAATAGCCAACCTGATAGCCCATGCACAATAACATGTATGGCACAAAATTATATTTATAAACGTGTATATTTAAAAAAATGTATAATTTACTCAAATTGTACAAAACAAACAGTTCTATAAAATGTAAATATATAGAACATATATAAATTTATTGTATAATTTATAAACAGAACTCTACAAATAGAATTTCATAATTCTATAAATCAAAAACTTTCTATCCAACTATTGATTAAGAAATTAAAATTACAGTCTTTATTTATTTCATTTAATTATTATATTCAATTAAATTTAAATTATTACTTTTATGAAGTGTAGATGAAATATAAATGCATATCATTTGCACTTGTATAATTAAATTGGATAGAGATTAATTTAGAAAGCCCCCTCAACATTTTTCAAAAGGATAATGAGCAGCAGAAATGTAACCTATTGCAAAGTTTCTATGGACTCGCGTACAACAAAGAAACAGATATGGCAACATTAGCAAATTGAAGAATATTGCTTACAGATTTAAAGCTATGGATATAGATACAAATGATACTATGACAGTTTTCAAGGTACTTGCAACTTTACACAAAGAATATGCATATTTTACTAGTGCATGGGATTCTACTGATACAGTCAATAAAACTTTAGATAATTTGATAACAAGATTGATTGCAAAAGAAATGAGGATTAAAGTAAGAAATCTAGAAGAAAAAGGAATAGCTTTTAAAACAGAAGGAACAAAATGCTACAAATGCAACAAGACAGGACATATATTGCAAAGGATTGTAAAATTAAATCAAATACAAATGGAAAACAGTTACAATGTTTTAAATGTAATAAAACTGGATATGTAGAAAAATTCTGCAGAGCTAAGCAACAGATAAAAACTGGAGAAGGCTGTAGTATTTGCAAGAAAACAAATCACACAGATAAAGCCTGCTTTTGTAGAAAAAATAAAAATAAGAAATATGAAGATGAAGATAAAGTATCCTTTTTAACAACGAAGATGAAAAAGAAAAAAATAAGATGTCTTTTCTTTCATTTGACATTAATGAAGGTGACACATGGATAGTTGATTCTGACACTACTGTGAATACAAATAAATATGAAAATATGAAAAATTGTAAGCAGATAAACACAAAAATTGGAGTAGCTAAAACTGACGAATCAATGACAGCTAAATTGTCAGGATTGATTGAGTTTGCTAACTGCAAATTAAAAGAGGTAATATATATACCTGAGTTAACCACTAATCTTTTGTCAGTTTGAGCTATAACGAATAGTGGAGGTAAAATTCTGTTTAAAGATAAAGAAGTTAAAATTAATTTTTAAAATAAAACAATTTTGAAAAGAAATAAAACAAGAAATGGACTCTTTGAAGTTAAATTGAAAGATGAAAGAAAGGATAAGACTTATCTATTTAAAGAAATCTACTCTATGATTTGACAGAGATTTGACATAGAAAACTCATTTAGAATATGACAATTTGAAGAGTTTTTTGAAGATGACAAACGGCGGAATGGACCTGTTGACAACAAAATTAAAGAAATCAGAAAAATTTTGTAGAACATGTTTTGAAGTGAAGCAAACAAGAGAAAAATGTAATACTTCTAGGGCAAGAGCAAAGAAGCCACTGTAATTAATACACACAGATTTATGTGGTCCAATTTCTCCAAATATATGGGATGGAAATAAATATATCACTTTTATGGATGATTATACACATTTTGTAATAGTGTATTTGCTAAAATCGAAAATTGAAGCAACTGAAAAAATTAAAGAGTACATTAAGAAAGTTGAAGCTAAATGGAACATGAAAGTTGCTAAATTAAGATGCAACAATGTAAGAAAGTTGATAAGTAATACAGTTACATTGTATTGCAAAAATAAAGGAATTAAATTGGACACAACTGTACCTTATTCTCTGCAATTGTATGTCAGAGCAGAACGCTTAAATAGAACTTTAGTTAGAGCTTTGTTTTTTGATGCAGGAATGAGAAAGAAAATGGGGCCAGGCCTTGTTTACTGAAACATACATACTGATATATACTCAATAGATTGCCAAAATAGTTACATTGGAGAAAACACCTTTTGAAATATAGAAAGATAAGAAATCCAACTTAAAAAATATAGAAATCTTTGGAAGCAAATGTTATGCAAAAATTCTGGGACTATTGAAGAAGTTAGATAAAAGAAGTGAAAGTCATCAATTTGTTGGTTATACTCCATGCAGCTATACAGACTTTGGAATTAAGGAAAAGGAAATATTATTATATAGTAAGAGATGTAAAATTTTAAACAACTATAGATTGCAATGTTGTAACGTTGTAACAATAATGTTGCTGCAAGTTCTGTGTTATATGGGAAGGATGTCCTTGGAACGTCTTTTGAATAAAGTATGCTGTATAGGATAATGTTCCTTTTCCTCACGATTATCATCAAATTTGGATAATTCAGATAATAAAAGCTCGATATGTTTGATCTCGGTTTTCTGAACATTAAATTTAATGAATTATTTACCCATGCTTGTTCCGCCAACACCTGATGCTCACCGAGCCCCCTCTTTCAGATTCTGCTCATGTCGCCATGTTGCTCCTTCGTATTCACACAAGATTCACTCGAATCCACTAATCACTCGCGCATACTGATCGCCAAATGACAAAATCGCACAATATCTTGTGCAACGCTCCGACAACGATCACCACACGATGCGTGACTTTACCGTATCAAGAAACGCGAGAGATCCGCGAAACACGGAATTACGCGAATTGCCTGACGACATTTTCCTTAATTCACTCTGTTCGATAAGATTCACTCGCGAAGACACGTTAATGACGATTACTCGTGCGCTAACCACTAAAATATGTCGCGTGGCACTTTGTACGGTACCCTCGACGACAATCACGCGCGACACGCACTCGATTCTATTCCGGCATTTACGCGACGAAGATGATCACGCTCGATAGTTCAGTTCAGTTCAGTCATTTTTGGTACCCGTCCCTCAAGCGAATCGCGGGGACGATACGACCACACTCCAAAGCCTTGATGTGTATCAAAAAGTTTAAAAGTGGAAACGAAAAAACAGTAGTGGTAACACGAAAACGAGTGATTACCGATTGTGATGCAATCGACAATTTCAAAAATATTCACTAACGGACAAGCACATCCGCACTTACTCAAGGCCTCAAATGGGCTCGATCACGTTCACGACATTACGGACTAACGTATAAATTCAACATGGTGAACAGGATTTGTAAACCGCGCGGCCAACTTCACACGAGACGCTGCATTGCGACCACTGCGACGCTGCGGGGAACGGGCAACGTGATGTGAGTGCTACACCTGCTGCACTTTCGGCCACTTTCCGCGCTCTTGAATAAAGTACATATACATACGTGTAATAAAATAACTCGGGCAACGATATCTCATAGATGACGCTATTAAATTCGTTTCGATATGAAATACAGCGATGAGAGACTTGTTTAATTCTTGGTTTTCTTCTTGCAGAGGAGGAAAAACCGGCGCGATCGGTAAAGAAGGTGTGCGAGCGCAACGTTGGTTGTTCGCGACTTCAGAGGGCACGACAACGCGCAATGAGAAACGCCCAAAATCGCGGGAAACGCGTTCCTGTTTATTCGTGCTTATTCGTAAAGAAGATACGCGAAGTTCGTTCACAATTCATTATTATCACAACAATTGAGACGATCAAGAGGGCGAAAATTAGGACCGCGAGGAGGTCCTCACGGCAGTCACGGCGTGCAAGCCAACGTTTATCTCCCGGATGCAGTAGGCCCGGCTGCGCGCGAAAAAGGTAGTACTTCTTGAAACACGAGGCCTGCCGTTGTTGATGTCAGCGATAACGAGAATTGTTTTCGATCAGTTGCCTCCCGTCACGCATTTCGCGGCTTCCATGGACCGCTATCGTTAGAGAAGCCGAAGCACTTTCGTAATTCTCAATTTACGAAGCGTAAGAGCCTGAAAATGTCATACTAAACGCAGAGTCATGAATACCATTAATACACAGACCAGCGAGGCGTCCGCTCCGGATCGCGCCAAATCCCAAGTGGTAACCGATGTGAATGCCAAGGCTTTGACGAGCGAGGAGGCATCTAATGCCAGGGAAGATTCGCAGGATGATTCTAATGGCTGTCCATTCAGTAGCAGCCGTTCTAGTAGAATGATAAAGTCCAGGTCTATTGGAAGCAATTTTATGGAATCGCCATAGGTATATATTGTGTACATACTCTTAATGTTTAGCACAGCAAAGCGCTTGTCTTTGTTGATTTTGTTTTAGCCTAACCAAAACACATGTTATTTATGAAACTCAAATATATATTTTAATATTTATGTATGAATGCTTTTCAAGAGTTTTTATAATGTTATATAATATATATTTAGTAACTGTGAAATCAATCTTTTTTTTAGTAGTCTGAAGCTGGTTGTTTTCGATACTGATATGTTTATCATTCTTACAATTTTGCAGAATTTGAAGCCAAAAGAACATAAACAATTATCAAATTCCATTGATAATAGTATCGAAAGTATAGATGAAAATATAACTAATAACATGGATATGGTCAACAATTCATTTGCTACATTGAACAGTACAGAGGAGATTCCATTTCCAAAAGTAATTAGTCCTAAAGTGGAATGGACGGTAGGACAGTTAGCATGGGCCAGAGTCAGTAATTTTCCATTCTGGCCTTGTATGGTAACATACGAACCAACTTCTGGGATATATCGTAAATCAAAAGGTAAATATTTAGAGTTTATATATTTCACTAATTTAAATTATGATTTATTTCAAGAGAATTGTTTTGGAATATGCATAAAATAAAACATGAGAATCTGAAATATTTTTATTAAATATAACATTATATAATTTATATGTAGTTACACAATATATTATTGAATGTTATTAAAAAAATTATTAGATATTTAGAAGTTTGTTAACAGATGTAAAATGTTAACAAATGTTTTAATTATTGTATGGCACAGCTACAAGTAGGTCAACTATTATGATGATACATGTTCATTACTTCGGAGATGGAGGACGTCGCAGCTGGGTCTCTGAAAATAATATAATGCAATTTACAACTCTTTCTGACTTCCTGAAATTAACACAATCACTGGCAGCAGAAAAGAAGAAGAAGGATCTTAAGTTTGCTGCCGCATTTATTATAAAGCAAAGATTAAAAAAAAAATGGCATAATGCTGTTCAAGAAGCTATGGAAGCGCAGCCTTTGACAATTGAAAAAAGAATTGCACTTTTTATAGTAAAAGTTAAAGTTCCAAAATCTGAAGATGCAAAATCACTTACTGCCGCTGAAAAAAATAGAAACAAGAAGAAACTTTCAACTAAGCAAGATGAACCTGACGTCAAGTGTGCTAAACAGGATAATGTAATGTTAACAATCGTTTTACATTTAATGTAAATTCAACTTGATACTTGTCACATGTAGCATAAAATTTTATTTATATTTTTACAGGTACATAATACAGAAAAATGGGAAAAAAAATTAAAGTTATGTAAATTGGAATTAACAAAAACGACAATTTCGCGTATTGTAAACGGTAAAATTTATTCAGAACTAAATTTAGATTCTTTACCTTCATCTTCAGATCATAAAAGTTCTTCTGAAGATACAAATAGAAAAATCTATAAAAAAACCAATAAAAATGACAAGGATGACGAGTTTATATTTAGAGTTTATTATGAAAATAATTTAATTCTGTTAAAGAAAGATTATCCAAATGTACCAAAAAGCGATATTATAACATATTTGCGAAAAATTTGGAACGAAATGGATGAAAAACACCTGCAAAAAATGTGCACAAATTATGACAAATGTAAATAATTGTTAAATTATTACGTATACATATTTTATGCTGATGGTGAGGGTATTCTGGATAATTACCCTCAAAACATGTAAAGATATGTTAATAAAATAATATACCTGCAAAGTTACTTTGACGAATGTCGTCTTTTCGCTGGAATTTTGCTGCTCCTCGAACTGCAATGATCGCCCGATACTTTATTCAGCACTCCCGTGATATTGTGCGGATAACGTCACACGATTATAATAAGCGCGAGTATAAAACTTAAAACATGCGCGAGAGTTAACTCGTCACGACGCAACAGGTGTTAATACTGCACGGGTTTTCACCCTAACACGATCGATCGCTATTATGTTCTGTTATGTTCGTCGCGGGAAGTGTCACGTGCCGAACCAGAATACTGACAAATATGACGATGCAAGGAAAAGTGACTCCGATATGCATCAGCTGAGAGCTGCGAGAACCGCGGTTCAAATCATTCGCACCACATCCTCTTTTGACATAATATTTTTACCGGCAGCGTCGCAAAATAGATACGTAGTACCAAATGTAAAAGTGTATGTCCGGTGGCGCTAATGAAGGTCCCACGAAAAAGACCGGGACAGCCGCTCTCAGGCTTCTTTATGTCTAGACGTAAACAAGGAGGTATGTCAAAATGGCCGATCTGAATAAGGAGTTGAACGAGTATCTTCTCAGCAGCAAAAATGAAAAGCAATATAAGATCACCGTTCCATCGGTAGCGATATCGAAAGCGAATTTTGGAAAATGGTTCGGAAAAAATATTAACGAGGTCGAGGAGGACGCAGGATGGATTCAAAGATCGCAGAGAGAATGTTGTCCCGCTATGGTAGTGCATTGTCTCATAACCTTAATGGACCGATGGATAATTGCACTGTTAAAATTCTGTTTAGCTAAAAAAACATCAATATAAATAACAGTGTGAGACGATCATTCAAGATATATAGAGCGATGTTGCTCTAAAATTCCGATTAATGTATCAAGTAATACTTAGAATATTTTGTAAACATGGATAGAACTTTCTTTTTTTTCGAGCATGTATCGAAAGATTAGATTAAAAATAATAAATTGTATAGTTCAAATCGATTTTATCGGTTTAATCAATCGCTGATGTTATATATTGGAATTTAAAATCGAAATTAACCTTATTTGTGTATACAATGTTTCTAATATTTTTTCAAGTTTTCTGTGGTTTGAAGTAATTCTATAGGAAATAGTGAAATATAAATGAAATTTAGTCAACATTTATTTATATAAACTTATAAAAATTCTCCTATAGCAATAAAAAATCTTTACAGTTAAAAACTGACTTTATACTATTATTTTTGTATTAAATAAGGTTTTTATCAATGCTGTTGAATATTGGGTAATACATAAAATATTTATTTTTATTTTGATAGACGAGAACACATAGACTTATATCCTTCGCTGTATGTTTTCTTCTGGGACTATTATGCTTCTGTCTATCAACAATATATATTCCTGTTTTATTACTCAAAGCAAGAAAATTTTCTCTGCTTTATTCCTTAGGAAGTCTCTTCTTTTTAATGAGGTATATATACATATATTTAACAAATACTGTGAGGATACATGTCTAACGAAAGGTTTCTTGCAGCTTTTGTTTTTTGTGGGGATCAAGTTATATGAAATCATTATTCCTAGCTGAGAAGAAGTACTTCACCATGTTGTACTTTGCAACATTGACAGGCACACTATATTCTGCTCTGCATTTGCAGTCAACTCCTTTGACAGTGTTATGTGCTATTTTGCAGTTGATAGCTACATTATCCTTTTTAATAAGTCACATACCAGGAGGTACAACTAGTCTCATGTTTTTTACAAGAATGTTTCGATCATCTGTAAAGTCAAGTTTACCTGTGTAATAAGATTATTATGCTTAGGCTATATTTTAATGTTTTCTAATAAAAGCAGCAATATCTCATCTCTTGCAAAATTTTTTAAAGCATCGCATAAGGTTCATATTAAAGAGAAATTAGGATATTAAATGAATTATCATTCATTTAAGATTTATATCAAATTATCATTATTAAAATTAATACACAGAAGACTGATTTTTAAATCTGTACAATATACCGAACAATACATAAAACAAAATTTATTATATGCTAATCCGATATCGAGTGCAATTTTGTAAACATAGTAACTATTTTTGATAGTGTTTTTTATTGCCAGAAATTTCAACAGTTGTATATTGTTTATATTAGTAAATACAATTCTAATAATTAGTATAAATATTAATTTATTTAATATTGTAAAAAGGTTAATTCTTGTATATAATGTGTAATAATCTATAAAAAAAATTAAGTATATATTTATACATCGCACTTTTGTTGTATTTTTTCTTTATATAATTACAGATTAAATACAATTTATTTTTCTCAAGCATTTTGCTAAAAATATGAAAATTACAAAGATTATGAAATATTGATTAGTTTAATTATATAAATCTCTAAAATTCTTCGGTCATTATATTACCACTAGGTATTTAATCCTGTAGTTTCCAAGATTGGAATTTATTTGTCAACTTGTCAACTTTATTTGTCAATTTGATTTTGTCGAAGGCAGATAGTGTTTATTAAATTTTCTAATTTGAAATAAAACAAACGTAGTTTCTGGCGTATTTGACGGATTGGAATTATTATTTGTGGATTTCTAAAGATGATGCAATTTCTTTATTTCCAATGTTAGAATATATTTTTACCTTGGAATTTAGTTCATATTTTTTCTTGTCTCCATCATACTAAAATATTGTTTCACTTGAGATTTCTGTATTGCAGGATATTGAGAATCACAGCCAAATCTTTCATTCGATATAAACAACTACGCTGTTACTAATATTGTTGAATATCTTTACTATTTTTTCTTAGTAAATTTAGTTGCCTTATGTCGTTTATTATTTGCTTGTATACGTTTTATTTTTAGTGATAAATAATTAGATTCATCCTTTTTTTTTCTTTTTAATATATAACTTTTTGTGTGTTTCATTGAATCTGCACTATCATTGATTAACTTTAGTTTTTTAGAAGATTGATAGTTTTCTGTATTTTCAGTTTTTCTTGCTTCATGTTTTTCTTCCTTGCCGATATTTATATATCTCTTATTCTTCGATATATCTGCACAATTATCATTGGCAAGATCAAAATCACTGCCTAAAGCGATAAAGTTATCCGATGGTGTTTGAGAGATTTGAGAATTTTGGTTGACTGCTGGCGGTATAAAAGCTCTCTTGTCTCGTGAAGATCTATACTTATACACGTCTGTAAATACTGTGACGGGTTTTTCTGGCTTAAAAATATTTGGATTTTTATCACGTTTCTTGCTTGTGATTTTTATTTCACACATTGAGCTTTTATCAGGCATTTCATCGGGTTTACAATGTTGCAGCAAACATTCTGGTAGTTCAAAGTCTTTAAAACCTTCTGCTATAGATTTGTATAATGGATGACAAACATTATCTGGACACTTCATTACCTCTTGCTGCAGAAATAATAAAATTTCTAAGAAATGTCTGTAAAATTCTGTATCTTCAAAATGACAAAATAGCAATACGTTACCTTTAGAGCAAAAGCTGCTGTAGCAAATCCCATCTTTTCTAATGTAACTGCTTTCAGAATGGGTAGCAGAAGAACAGGTATTTTTTTGTTCACTGCCATAGTAACAACATGCTTTATTATTAGAGGTGGTTCAACGTTCGAGTCTAATAAGACACAACATACATTATTTTTTTCTAAGGCTCGAGTAATTACATTAACACCCATAATCATAAATTTCCTGAAATTTATAAATCAGATAAAATAGCTGAATTTTAAGCTATTTAATGGCTGTGTTTAGCAGAAAAAGTACTTTGCAACTATTATAATTTTTTTAATACAATTAGTTTATATTTAGATGTTAGTATTAAGTTAGATAATAAGGCTAAGTATAAGTGTAGGTTAAGTGGCTGGCTGTAAGAAAGATTGTAACCCCAAGGGGAGCAATAAATATTTATCTAGTTTATATTTAGATCTGGCAGAAACTAATTAATTAACCTTCCGCAAATCAACCAATCCAAATTTGTGACAATTTTCCCACTGGCCCTCAAAGACAATTTGGACATGAAAAAACTAAAAAAAACCTTTATATAATTATACAATCATATTCTCAAATGTTGAAAGAATATATCAGAATTTTTTCAGATCTTAAAACCCAAAAAATCGTTGAAAAATATAACCAGTAACCCAGTTGGTCAAAGTAGTGAAAAACAGATTAGTCTCCTAAAAAAATCTTACAGTTCCAAAGATGCTTTTTCTGCTGAATGCGATCGTGAAGAATACATACAGTATATCTGGCTTCGGAGGTGCCTTTTCTAACATTTCTCTTCTAGCTAACGTACGATCTTTCTTTGGTATATCTTTAAGCATATGTTTAGGGAGTCTACTATTGAATGGTTTAATTGATGGCAATATCCTATGTAACATTTTTATAAGTAATTAAAAATGATACATCTGTTTTCAATAAAGAGGGGAGGGAAAAGAAAATGAAATGGGAATGGGGAAAAAGAGAAATTGAG
>QKQZ01013075.1:0-12415 GCA_003595255.1 Solenopsis fugax
CCCGTCCACCCGCCCGCCCGTCCGTCTCACCCTTCCTGCCGGTGTCGAGTCATTTCACGAAAGACCCGAGGCCGCATCTTTATTTCTTTCCCTTTTGTCTTATAGATCTCTACAAGGACTACGATATATCGTATGGAGCTACCACAGATCGTAACTTCTGATCCTAGGCTTATTGGTTCCGAGGGTCTCTATATTTAAGGTTCATTGAACTGAGTTTCATAATGTGATAGTGAGGAGGAACTCCTAAGTCTTCTAAATAAAGGAAATTTACTAATAATTATACTAAAATGATATATGGCATTTTTTCTCGTTATTAATGGAAATCTACACAGAGAGAAAAAATTATAGTGGTGGCAACTATAAGGGGACAACCATACAAATTTTGTTAATATAATTATAATATATAGTTAAGTGAACTATATTGTAGTTATTGCAACTAAATTAATGGTTAAGAGAACTAATAAAAAATAATTGTAGTATACTATATAATATAGTAATTGCAACTATTTTTTATTAATTTTCTTAACCATAAACTTAGTTGCAATAACTATAATATAGTTCACTTAACTATATATTATAATTATGTTAACAAAATTTGTATGGTTGTCCCCTTATAGTTGCCACCACTACAATTTTTTCTCTCAGTGTATCAAAGTAAAAGACTGAAGTAGAAAAGAAGAAATGTGAAGATATCCCAACATTTAAATAAGATGAAACTTTTTGTATTACCTGTTGTAATATTTTTAGTTTTATAAAGTTCTATAAATTTTGGCTTCTTTGTATTTCAATTCTCTTAATTATTGATTTATTAGTCTCAAAGTTCGATAGGCGTTCGATTCCCACGGATCTTTCGCGTTTATAGTTGTTACGTCCGACGTCACATTGGCGCAAGCTGACACTGTTTATCGCCTCGTGTGAGTACGAGCAGCCAGCAGCACGCCGAAGCGGGTAACGAGCGGGGTAATCCTTTAGTCAAACCTGGACCGCGCGTATGCGTTCGCATTTATATCGCGGCCCGGCGATATTATTCACGGTGTATCTTCGCGCGTTTGCGGCGGAGCGCATTAAGCGGATACCGGCGCGCGATTCTTTCTTACGGCGAAATACCCTTATCAGCGGGTGGCGCACCGTTTACTCATTTGTGGACGTCTGGTAGCACTTAGCTGTTATTATGAAGCAGAGTCCCGCGGGAGATAAAACGGGTAGTACACGCTAAAGCAGACGATTAGCTGGAACTGCGAGGCAGGAATAGCGAGCTGGTGTGGAACAGGGAAAGAAAGGCGGGAAGCAGAAGAAGGAACGATTCTCGTGAAATCTCGGGAAATCAAAACCAAAGATAGGGGAGACTGGGGCTATTCGAAGAAATGGAAATATCTTTGTATGGATACATGTTAAAAATTTACTTTAAATACTGTAAATGCGTCCTAATGTAACGAATGTCCTAATGTAATGTTGCTAATAAAGTTTCGTTGACGACGGCGTCATATTGAAGCCATGGCAGTGAAAAATGTGTTTTGCGACAATCGAAGTAATTTCTAACAGTCAGCATTTCTTCGAAATTTAAGTAAGATAAATAAGATTCTTTTTGAAAACTTTGAATGTATCGTGTCCAGTTGAATGTATTTGAAACATTTCGTGTTTACTTTTTGCTGTGTGATGTCTATTTTTGTAGACCATATGCAATAATGCGCAAAGTTGATGCTAGGGCGATTCGAAACACCGAACGTCGAATCGTCGTTTGAACAATTTTTTCTTTTATATTCGCGTTCTATGTACCAAAATACATAACTTAATACTCAACAGGTGTAATTACACGAAATACGAATAGTCCCTGACTTGTTCTGAAAACGCTGAAGCAATAAAATTCTCTATTGTGTGTTTATTTTTTTTTATTGTATGCAACTTTTCTTAATGATATTATATATCCTTTTCTGAATAAAACAAAGTCTTAACAAGCTTAACAGCTTTTTTACATTTTTTCATCTTAAAACACAAATTTCAGAATATTCCCAAACTGGTTTCGAATTACCCCGGACTCGGGGCTATTCGAAACACTTGACACTGATCGACATTTTTATATGTAGTTCAAATCAAGTACATTTCCGTGTTTTATCTATAACGGCATTGTGAAGGAGAAGGTTCAACCCTTCCAACTTTTTTTTTTAATGAATACAGGATTCACGCAAAAGAAAAAAAAGTCTTTCGAATAGCCCCGGTCTCCCCTATATTGAAAATTTAAAACAACTAGTGTTCGTTCAAGGAGCACGACATTAGAACGACTCGGCACTCAAAAAATCTTCAAGAAACGTTAAGTATAAAAAAATGTAAAAGTCGAAATGTATATAGAACGTGAGAGATTTAATATCCGAGTAATCTATATTGTATATTCAATAATGAACAACTAGAATAAAGAGGAAAGAATTACTGGTAACCGAAGTGATAATAAACATAAATCTTGTCGTTGCTTTCGCATAGCATCAATACGTTTGTAGGATCCACCGCAGTGACGATCGATCAAATCAGGAATCCCAGGCATCTAGCGACATGGCGTTTATCGCGAAATGCATTTGCAACCGTGGAGACGCGGAGGACACCTCGGTGATGCCGAAAAGAAGGTTGCCCAAAGTATCGCAGCGAGGAGGCGTTACACGCGTTTCTGCGTTATCGCCGTGAATGATCGGCCGGCATTTTTCGCATTCGCGTAAAGTGCTAATTGAGACGAGCGATGGCTGAGCCACGAAGGTATCTCCCCTGGTTGACGCGTTCACCATCTTCACCGACGCAACATTAGCTGATAATGACTGTCCGTGAGAGTATAAATCGTTCAATTAATTAGTACGAGGCGTAAGTATGATTGAAATGAGGTGTTAGGTTCCGGATGGAATCCGGCTCTATTTATCGGCTTTACGATTATACCATCAGGTGAAATTCATATAGTAGACTTATTCGGAGGGTCGGAATTCCTGTACGATACTTTTCACGTGAATCCAAGACTTTGTCACTTATATGTTTTTTAACGATTCGGTTTAATGTGACTAATCTTTCCAATCAGATACAAATTCAATTACAATGAATAATAAATATTTAAAAAATCAAAAAGATAGCTGAACTCTACGGAATGTGAGAAAAAGTAGATAAAAATATTTAATCGTTAAAGAAACAAAATTCCTTGCTATTAATTTCTCTAAATTTCAAATAAATCTCTAAAATAAATGTATTTCTTTCAAGGGGACTTTTCGAGCTGATCAGAATTGCATAGGGTTCGACGTATAATGACGTCTGGCACGATCTAATTGTAATTTGTCGGCAAGATCGCGGCAACGTCCACTTGGCGAAGCCGCTAATGAACTAAGCTTAAAAGCGAAAGCAGCCTGTTCGCTCAGCGGCATGGCTTATCGATAGACGCGATCCTCGCAGTCGGACTCCTCTCATCTTCGCAAAGATAGGAGAATCGCGTCGATGAATGGCCGTGTCTGGCAAACAAATTGCACGATACGCCACGGCCGCATGGCAGCTTGTTACCGGCTTCCTACTCCACACTCCTCAATCCCTTCATCCCCTTCGCCTAGAATAATCTCTTTCAGTCCTTTTGGATTATCGACCCGTCTTCTTTCTGATCAAGTGATCAATCGACAAAATACAAGAATTAATAAACTTCTTGGACCAGAATCTTGGACGATTAATCGTGTATATCAAAGAATAGAAATCTAATATACATACAAATTGAACAAGGACGCCTTGTACGGTCATAGCTAGATCTTATTGCTTCATATTTACTTGTGTGATTTTATATACCTTCTTCAAATTCACCCAACTGCGCGCCGAATTGTTTTTCCGGTCATAATGCAGCTCTAAGATGAATAAGAATAAGTAATATCACATTAATTAAATTGAAAATCAATTTAATATCGATTGATGCTGACTTACATCTTAATATTAAACCCATTCCCCCCTGAAAAAACTGTAAAGAATTTATTGCGAAAAATAAACAATTCGGCGCGCAGTTGGGTGAATTTGAAGAAGGTATATAAAATCACACAAGTAAATATGAAGCAATAAGATCTAGCTATGACCGTAGAAGGCGTCCTTGTTCAATTTGTATGTATTACATTAACGGTCGAATATCTCCAATTATAAATCTAAAAGTTTAAAAGAATTTAACAACATAAAAGATTATTATCTCAACGATTTTAAGTTTTAATCGTAAATATCGAAAGGTTCAAGATATTTTCACGAAGATGTTTAGAATCCTAGGAGTGAACACTCAATTTTTGAGTGTTCCGAGTAGCTAAACGATCTAAGAGCGTTAGAAGGTCTTCGTTAGCGGAACGACATTGAAGAGTGCAGCAAGTTTCGCGGCAACAGCGAGTCGCAACCGAACGTAAATATCGCATTTTTATTGGACAACGTGCTCGACCGCGAACTTTCAATAAGCGAGCATACATAGTAATAAGCTGGTAATGGTCCTGGTCGGCGAGAGTATAACCCAAGGACGCTGCGGTAGGTAGCCGTCGTTACTGGGCACCGTATCGGATCAGGCCTGATAAGAGAGCGCTAAAAGCGCTTCGCGTTGCCGCCGCATCTCGGAACCTTCTCACCGTTTCTGGTGTCTTCTTTTTTTTTTCTTTTTTTTTCTTGTCGGATCTCGACCTTCGACTCGGTGTTACTCACGTTTTTATCTATCCCGGAATCACGACGCAGCAGCTGAAAGCAATTCTTAAACGAGAGCTTTTAAGCGAGATCGTACGAACGGAAACAAATCCATTAATCTTCATTGTCCTAAAAATTTTAGATAACGTTTAACTTTGATTCAATTAGAGTGAGGAGTAATAAATCTTGACTTGGCATCCTTATGCTCTACAAAAGACGGAGTGCGATCAACGACGTGACTTTCTTCTCATAAACTTCTTGCAAACTGCGTATTCTTCAAGTCACGATAATTGACGACTTGGCTTGACAACTGTTTTCGGAAGAAATGCAAGCAGTTTTCGTTCAGAAGTGGACGAACGAAGGCGTGGCAAGATTCTGAAAAAGTTCCGAGAAATTACGACTATGCGCGGGTAATAAACTTGCGAGATACTAAGACGTAACCGTTCAGATTTCACGAATAATTCCCGTCGATCGTGTCGGCACTCGCGTTTTTCTGATTCATTATAGCGGCGAGTGAGCCGGCACCGGAGATCGAAGAACGCGATCCACGGTTACGCGGCTCGATTAATATTGAACGCTCGACGGCGACGGCGCGAGGCTACTACCAATCGACCGATCCTAACTTTTCTCGCATAACTCGGAAACTTCTTTATCGCGTGCTGTAGATCAATCATTTTTTTACGTGCATCTCATTACCCCCGATGCAAAGTTATTGGGGACTTCGTCTTAATATATCGAGGTCTCTCGTTGCCTCGAAGTGAAGAATTCTTCGCGTTAATAGTCGACTACGTGTCTCTTTACAAAATAAAAATTGTTGCAGCAACGTCTTCCTCAAAGAGACAACATTTCAGAAGAGTCTGATAGTTGCACCTTGAAGTCTTTAGAACTTTGACTTTTCATTGATTCCACCTTTCGTCTGATAGTTGCACTTTAAAGTCTCTAGAACTTTGACTTTTCATTGATTCCATCATCTTTCGTCTGATAGTTGCACCTTGAAGTCTCTAGAACTTTGACTTTTCATTGATTCCATCATCTTTCGTCTGATAGTTGCACCTTGAAGTCTTTAGAACTTTGTCTTTTCATTGATTCCATCATCTTTCGTCTGATAGTTGCACCTTGAAGTCTCTAGAACTTTGACTTTTCATTGATTCCATCATTTTTCGTCTGATAGTTGCACCTTGAAGTCTCTAGAACTTTGACTTTTCATTGATTCCATGCACCTTTCGTAATACTGAGGGTGAAGATATGGATATCAAAGAGTACCTACTAAAACAAAGTTTGTCATTAGTACTTTTAGATTCACGTCCCAGTGGAATGCGTGTCGCTGAAAGCGGGCGCGTGCGCGCGGAATAGCGGACACGGGGCGTAGCAATGCGTGTGTCGCAAAGAATGGCGATCCTAGACTAAAAACAGAACAGCGCCAAGGAATGCAACGCATTGCGGCACACCTTGCCGGCGGCAGCTGACTGTGAGTCCCCGGCTCGATGGACTCGCACGGCGATGGACTTACGACTCGATCGTCACGTTACGCGCGTGAGATATGGCAAAGTCGCGCCGATAATTGTCGCATATCCCGACAATTCCGACGACTACCTTGTCGGCCACTGTAACGTGTTACTTTCCGCAAAATTCCTTGGACTCTTGCAGCGACGAACATTGAAGGTTTCAAGTCAGTTAGATTCATCATCACTTAAATTCGATCAATTAGTGAACTTCACTACCAAGTTTATTTTAAAATTAAACTGGCAAAATGCATTGAAATAATGTGTTTTTATTTAACACAGAGGGAGCTTTTTTTCTTTTGAAAAAATACCTTCAAAATAGCGGGACAATGGCATTTCAAAAAATTTTTGTGATTTTCTCTGATTTATTAATATCCTACCATAATAAAATATAAAATATATTTTTAAAAAATATAAATTTGCTTGGTAATTTTTATTACGCATTTTACAAAAGGTCTTTTGTACATTTCATAAATTCCTATCGTTACCAATAATATTTTATAGATTACCAAAAGAGTTGTCCCAAGCTTATTCATCAAACATATTAAAATTTATAGTGAATTTTATGATAACGAAAAATTCTCTCCTTGACACTGACGATAATTAATTTTATTCTCGTTAATTCCTCTTTTAAATAAATATTGAAAAATTTTGTCACTCATACGTATAGCTTTCCAAAGTTTACCGTTACGTTTTGCGTATAGTAGGTACGCCAATGTGCGACAATGTAGAAGCAACTATTAGAGAGCTTGAGAAACCTGCGCCGAGTAATGGTGTCCAGTTGCCAATCATAAATAACAGCAGGTCGCGTGGCTTCCGTGATTCTACGTAGCGTCGGCGCTGATTTCGCTGCATAAAGGAGGAGTGCAAGGAGAGGTGATTAATTTTCGCGGACACAAATCACGCTCACCAGGATCACGCATACACCGATCAATCGAACGATCGATCGATTGATCACCAGTGAGCTAAGACGAAGGTAGCCATTGGTGCCGACAACTCGAAGCTGCTGTTTGAGCAAACATTGAGCGATGCTTTTCATGTTTTTTTAATTATTCTTAATTTATTTTATTCATCATGTTTTAATAATCAAAACATTTACATTTAACCAAATTATTATTGCAGTAAAAATTGTACTTAAACTTTTCATAATAATAATCATTTACGTAATCGGTATATACAAATAAAAAAATTATTATTTACTTTTTATTTATTTGACTTATAATTTTACTGAAAAAATAAATCATTTATTGCTAAATTTGGTAATGTTAAATATTCATAAGAATTATAAATCGTGTCCATTTTGATCTCAAACATTTGATTTCAAACATTTTATTCGAAGAATTTTATTATTCTCGCAAAAGTTTCTAAGAGTCGGCGCCTATGCTTCTAAAGGGAAATAAAAAAGACAAAAGGCGTCTCAATGGCGACACGAGCCCGCTCCGTGGAAACTGGCTCTCGAGGAAAACCTCATTCAATTCAATTCTAATGCCACTGCCATCGCGGTAGACTCGAGTATTCGATCTCGCGATCGCGGCCGGGGAACTATTGCCCGGCATTTACGACCCTTCCGAATGATGAGAGTATTCTCACTACGTGAAGATTGACAACGAATTGTGACTTTCCAAAAGAAATTAGATTCCGAGAGAAGCCGGAAAACGTGTATATAGATAAAGCTCGCGGGACATATATCGTATACGAGAAATATAAGAATTCAAATGTAAAGTTCAATTTAATCATCTAAGAAATCTTGCACAGAAAAAAAAATTAGTATCAAATTAACAATTCATTGTTTCATATATATATATATATATATAAGTACACTGAAAAAAATACTGGTTATAACTACCAAATGTATAGTGAAATAGTATAGTAGTCAATAGTGTAGTAGTCAATTAAATATTTGGTCAATGTAACCAAAAATAATTTTACTTTTCTAAATATTTAGTAACTTATACCAGATTTGATAATACTTACTAACCATTTAGTAGAATAAAATTAGTTTTGGTTATATTCACAAAATATTTAATTGATACTATTTCACTATATATTTGGTAGTTTAACCAGACTTTTTTTTCAGTGTAAGAATATAAAATCCTTGGAAGTATTATAATCTAAAAGAGACATAATTTGCTAACATAAAGAAATTTTGTTTCTTCATGTAAGCAAATTATGTCTGATCAAAATTATCAAATTCTTCCAAGATTTTATATTCTTGCTTATATATATGAAATGAATGAATTGTTGATAGTCATTTTTTTCTGTGTGAATTTTGGAAGAAATAACTTTCAGAGAAATACCTGATACACGTTAAAATATTTACGAGATTTGGTGTATCATTGCTCGCGTGAAATTCAGCATTTTCAAAGTGCGCGATCGCGTGTTCGAGTTGACGGCGCGTCTCTCATCGCTTTTATTAACATTAACGTACATTCATTACACCCACCGCGCCGCCGGTCGGCAACATTGAGGCTCGTCGACGTATTAGCGGGTCTTGCGGAATGCTTATGATTTTACGAGCCTCTTTAATATGCGTTTAGCTTCCGCCGGTAGCTCGGGCTCGCGATGTGCCTCCGGCTTCTTCTCTCTCATCCCAGACTACCTTCAACGACCGCTGCCGCTGCCGCCTCCTCGGCATGCCTCCGTACGACATTTTCTGCTTAACCTTTGAACTCTCGCGGCCGTCTCGAGCCCGAAGCGGCAAGTGCATTCCAGCCAGAAGCGGCGATCGTTGAAAAATCCGATCCACGAGCCCGGAAACATCTATATCGATCCGAGACGGAAAGGAGCGATTCAATCGTAGTAGCTATTAAAGCGTAGACATGAAAAAAGGTAGAGAAGGAGATATGCAAGATTTATCTTTGAACTTTTGGAATTCTCGGCGCATCTTAATTTATTAAAAGCCATAAGAGATACGCGAGCTTTCTTTTAATTTTTTAAATATGTTCGTCCTTGAATATTCGTAGTCTGATTCATTCTTTCTGCTTGCTGTTTTAAAATTTTAAGTGTTTAAAACTGAAAAAAACGTTATAGTGTTTATAGTAATATGTAGGCGATCACGGTCCACCAAAAGGAATTGTGGACGAAATGCCGAGACTTTTCGCGGATCATTTTTCACTCTCATAATCGCTCGTCTCATCTCGGCACTCGTGACATTGCACTAGCTGACAGTGACGAATCGACAGTCCTCGAGTCAATCCTTGAGTCATCGGGCAGTGCCAGTGTCTCTCTGTCCGGCGCGTCTCGTGACTAATGAAAATGTCCCGCCGGATCGGAAATGAAATAAGAGAATCATTCGCGAATTATCTTTCGCGCGATTGCACATCGATTAACGATTAGTGATACATCCAGATAAATTTACTGGATAACGACCGGTTTATCAGATTAAAAGTAAAATCGTACATAATAAACGTTATGCTCGATTTTTAAATAGAAATTCTTTAAATCTTGTAATAATATCAAGAGCACTTAATTAATAACGAAATGATAAACTTACCAATATTTATAATTATTTCCATTATTGCATTTTACATGGAAAAAGTACAGCGAGAGAAAAAATTGTAGTGGTGGCAACTAAGGGGACAACCATACAAATTTTGTTAATAGAATTATAATATGTAGTTAAGTAAACTATATTATAGTTATTGCAACTAAGTTCATGGTTAAGAGAACTAATAAAAAATAGTTGAAATTACTATATTATATAGTTTATTACAGCTATTTTTTATTAGTTCTCGTAACCATGAACTTAGTTGCAATAACTATAATATAGTTCACTTAACTATATATTATAATTCTATTAACAAAATTTGTATGGTTGTCCCCTTATAGTTGCCATCACTACAATTTTTTCTCTCAGTGTAAATGTGTTTTCAAATATATATAATGTTAAAATAAATAAACAAATATATATAATGTTAAAATAAAAAAAATAACATATTAATACCTATATTTGAAAATTGTCTCTCGAAAGATTAAATTTTCGCCATTTTTTCAGGTAAACGAATCAATTACGGAAAATAAATTGTTTCAAGTTTGAAGAAATGAATGTTTCCGAGTATGCTTCAGTTCGACAAGTACATCCCATATCATCGCGCTAAAGAGAGAGAAGAAGATTTCTGCGCAAATGATTTCGTCAAAAACGCGCGTACACGTCCGGCGGCATCGCGGCGCGGCCGCCATGCTTCTTGGAGCGCGCAGACGCGACGTGGTAATTGCGAGGCATAATTGCGCGGCCCCCTTTGTTTCTTCAATTACTCGTCTAGACTGGCAGTCGGCGTTGTACGTGTGGGTGGAGAGAACGAAACGTCTCGACAGGAAGAAAAAAAAAAAGAACGATATACGGCCGGTAGAAATTTATGATGGTTAAAGGAATTTTTTTTAAATTAATTCTTTCCCTCTTCCTTTTCACGTCTGCAAACGATATTATTTTATATGTGAGAAAGCGTTGAATTAAGAAATGACTGGGAACGTTATTTATGCAAGTAAAAACTTACGAATTTCAAGCCCGTTTTCTTAATCTCACTCGAAATGCCGCAATTCGGCAACTTCGTTGTTATCGCGCGCGATTATCCATTTTGAAACGTTAGAAAGGGATTATAATACTTAGAATATCAGAGAGAAATTTCAATTTAATTCAACGGTGGTCATTTTTGTCTGGTGTGTAATTTGCCGGAGATAATTTATTTAACTAATAACTATCAACATTAATAACTTTTTAGCTTTCCTTGAAGCTCCAGAGAGCCCCCAGGATTCTTGGAATCCTAGCTCCTTAGAACCTTCAGATCCACGACTTGTTGAGTCCTTGAATTCTCTCGGATCATCGTATCCTAACGTGCGCAGTAACTCAATGAGTTAATCTCCGATCAATTAACAGTGAATTCTGTGTTTGCGCAGGTACTTAGGTAAGAATTTCAATTAGTGGAGGGAGGCCGGTGAGGAAGAGGCGGGAGGGCACGATCGAAGACTAAGACAATTAATGGAGAGTTCGCCGAACAGGGTCGCGCTTCCGGGTTTTAACGAATCAACTTACGGATTAATCGGGCTCGCGATTTTCCTTGCACGTGCAGTTTCTTTCTTTCGATCGAGCGTCACACGAGCTCGGCCGCATTAACGATAATTGAACCATCGCTGGCCTCTCTAATTGCATTCGTTACGAGATATGCCGAGATACTTTCATAGAGCGCGAGAGATATGCGCTTTGTCTCATTGCGTTCGCTCGACTTTTTCCTCACAAATATTTCCTAACGTGATAAAAATTCTCTCTCTTTCCCGCAGCTTCACTACAGCAGAAGAAATATATAAAAATCAAGATATTTTCTAATACGAATCATTCTGTTATACACTGAGAGAAATGTTTTGTAAAATCTGCAACCAAAGTTTGGTTGATTAGTGATCAAATGAATTTTATAGTGATAGTTACTAAATATATAGTTGTTTTGACCAAACAATTTGTAGTCTTAACCAAATTATTTTCATACAACAAATTACAAAAAGTTTTTAGTTTTTTTGTTAAATGTAACAAAGTTTTTGGTACCAGTAACTATAAAATTCATTTGATCACTATACTACCAAACGATTTCTCTCAGTGTATTTCTGTTTATTTTAGTGGATTATCGACGGCTGAAACTAACAGAGTCTGCAGCAGTATATTTTCTTACGCTTCTCGCCGAAGAGTAAGCTACTTCTACGGGCGGCAAGGATAAAGAAGGAGCGAAGGAAAGGGTGCTTTGTGGTAAGTTTTTCGGCCGTACGGCGAAAATGGGGAAATTTGCTGGTTGATGAAGCGCGAGAGGAGGAAAGTTTATGAGCCCGGCGAGATAGGAGGGGTGGTTAATTTTTAAACAAAGCCTAATTTCCGTAACTTCGTAGCATAGTCTCGCGGTGGTTATTACTTGCTGGGATAATAAATGATTATTACGCCGTCGAGGGAAAGGGCAAGACGATGCTATGGGGGGGTTTCCGCGAAGGTGGGTGAAACGCTTTGATGTTTTCTCGCTCGGGTGGAAGCAAGCCGAGCGACAAACTCTTCGATATTCGGACGATGAAGAGCACTTCCCCGTTCTATAGGGAAGTCGGGAGGCAAGAGGCTACGGCGTGAATGCTTGGAGTCCCTCCCCATCTATCCTTTAACAGCTGATTATTCCTTCCGTGTTTCTTCGCGGTAAAACTTTCGTAATACGAATCGTATATACTCTCTGTTTTTATAATCCTTTCGTTCTTTCTCTCTCTCTCTCTCTCTCTCTCTCTCTCTCTCTCTCTCTCTC
>QKQZ01013080.1:0-21472 GCA_003595255.1 Solenopsis fugax
TACAGATTAAGCTATAAGAATAATATCTGTAAAAAAAAAATTTTTTTTAACTAAAAAATAAACGGACATAGGCTAAAATTTTTGTATTGGACCATTGTTGAAAACCAATGCATAACCAATATATAATATCGTGTTTACATTATTTTTCAATATTGGACCAATATTGCAACTTCAATATTGTCTAAATAAGAGTAGATATCATATCTTTTAATATTGGACCCTTTTGATATCTATTCTTATTTAGACAATATTGAAGTTGCAATATTGGTCCAATATTGAAATATATATATTGGGTTTACATTATTATCAATATTGGATCAATATTTTGTGCTACTAGGGTAAACGACCACCAATTCTAAGAGTTAATGAAGAAGTAACCTCTCTCCATCCAATCCAGGCGGGAATTCCACAGAGTAGTGTGCTGGGACCAATACTATACCTACTTTACACAGCTGACTTGCCTATGAGTCAAACCTCCGTAACAGAGACATTCGCGGACGACACGACTATTATGGCCTCACACGCCAATCCTAACATTGCCTCACGTATGTTACAATACAGTCTAAACAAAATTTCCTTATGACTCAATAAATGGAAAATTATGGCTAATGGAAACAAATCAGTCCAAGTAATATTTACAACCAGACATGGAACATACCCACCCGTGTTCTTGAATTGACGTACAAATGTCACAGGCTGACTCTATTAAATACTTGGAAATGCATGTGGACAAGAGACATACCTGGAAAAATCATATATTTACTAAAAGAAAGCAATTTGGACTTCAATTGCAAAAAATGTATTGGACGTTGGGACGTAAGTCTCAGCTTAACCTTAGCAGCAAGGTCCTCATATATTATATAAAGCCATTACAAAACCAATCTGGTCGTACGCGATCCAACTCTGGGGAACAGCGTCCCACTCAAATATTGAGATTATTCAGAGATTCCAATAAAAAAATGTTACGAATAATAATTAATGCTCCATGGTTTGTGACGAATGAAGTTCTACACCGTGACCTAAAAATAACTACCGTTAAAGACGAAATAGTAACCCGAATTCAAGCCTACAGAGATAGAATCATTTCACATCCGAACATCCTGGCTAGTAGCCTTATGGATAAAAAAACTGCAGTCCGCCGATTGAAAAGGACGATAATTTAAACAAACCCTCTATTACTAGAAGGTGAACGATAATGGATGTGTCATTGGACACACCCAGCGCATGACTTTGTAATAAATCTACAAAACAGTTGCTATATGTCCTAATAGATTGTAGCTTATATTGGAGACACAAAAAAAACACAAACAAAAATACATACATTCATAAAAAATATTCTTATGTATATGTATGATGAATCACATATTATCATGTAAAGTCTCTTCATTTATTACAAAGGTTGATTTGAATCATTATTAAAATAATCATGACATACAACACTTTAAACGTCTGTAACAAAAAAACTAGTCATTTTAAAGCTTTTTGCCTATGGAAACTTTTGATCAGCTAGTCAAGAATTACAACATACTGAAGTTTTAGCCAATTTCACTGAAGGCCAAAAACCTATGGTTTTGTGCGGGGTCCTTTCAACGTTTAGAATGTTTGTTCTGAATTTATTCAGTTGGCTCTCGAATTTTTTCTTTGATTTGTAATGATATAGATTTGGTGTAAACTTAAAATTATTTGTTAGATGTGTCGGCATAACTTTCGCAAATTTACAATGTCTCAAAAATTGTAACTTGGATGTGATTCTTATAATTCTGTAATTCGCATCGATCTAATATTTCAATAAACTTATTCCATTGTTTTTGAAGAAATAATATAAAATAATATAATATAAAATAATATAATATCATGGAGATCACCATTATATTTATTACTTATTTATTTTGTATTATTTATTTTCCATATATTTTTTGCGTGTTTATCTTTGATTTGGATTTAGGGCTCATTTAGATTTCTGTATTTCGCGGTGATACGCGGCATGCCACTCAAAAAATGTTAGACATATTAAATATTAACCAATAATTTATTGACTTTATTGGCATTTTAATAAGATCATTGATGAAAGCTCAATGTAGCATAAAACGCGTTTAGTTTTTATAATTTCACATATATTAGATCTAGCAATTTAGACGAATTCAAAGTTGTTATTCATGTATAGTTTCTTTTTCGGAATAAACATGTATTGAATTCTCTGCTCATTAAAAGGCCCATTTATTTATCTTTATTGTTATATTTATTAAATTAATTAGTTTATAAATACGTATTAAAGTGTACTATATAAAAACACTAATTGTAAATATACTTAATCCTCCGCAGACTATTCTATTTTTCATTGCTTAGTTAGTCTATTTAGATCTTGTAAACTGCTGTATTTTTTAAAGTATTTTTGATTCTAAAAAATTTTTTATATTCTAATATAGTCTTTTAACATTTAAGAATGCGATTAAAGAATTATATAACCTAAACTATTTTATTTTTTTTTGTACATGTCTGAGTTTGAGACAGAATTGGTAAAATGGAGTGATTCAGGTCAATCTGCGGAGGGTCAAATAAAACTAATTGTAATTTTTTATTATTTGCAATTCACTGAATATTATAATAAATTTAAATATCATTTTTAAAGAACTTAAATTTATTAAAAAATAAAGTTACGGTGCTTCAAAAATAACATATAATTTATTATATTTAGAATTTAGAGGATTACGGTAAGTAATATTAAAAAACAATTTTTAGCCATTTCAATAATTTTTCGATAATATTTCAGAAAGATTGCTGATGTTATCAATAAATTTTTATCAGTAATCATTTTTCTATAAGGTTTCAAATGCAAGAATTGCGGACATTTTGCTATTCTAGAGCAGAGAAATGTTGCACACATATTTCCCAATTTTTATAAAATATTTCGCTTTTTAGGTGAAATATTTGCGAGATACCTTTGAAAATGCTATAAAGGCAAGTAAGAGTCGAAAAGTGCGGTACTTATTATGCAGTAGTATTTTTTAATAATTATAAATCAACGATCGTATGTTTCTTCTTTTTTTAAAGCATTAGTTTTTTATATTCCGCTTACTTTTAAATAATCATGATCCGCTGGACCAATTGCGGTGGACCAGTCGAGTAAAGTAATATAATATTATACATATACCTTTATATTAAAAAATGATCCATGTGTGTGTGTGTGTACACATACATCATATATTGTCAATATGTATCTCCAATTCTTTGAAAACACATTTATTTATTATACTAGTCGCTGGACGGATATCTGATAAGTTCTCTTGTCTACTTCTTCACTCTTAACTACTTAAAATACTCTCATGACAAAAAGAGAGGAAGGCATAAAAAAAGTAACGAGAGGAAACGCTCAAGATAATGCCTACTTAAAATGAAACAAGGCTAAACCAATGAAAACGAGACGCAATAATGATGAGCTCAATTCGTTCTACGTGGCGTAATTATTGCAACGACGGGCTTCGCCAAGCGCGCAGAAATGACATATAGAATCAAGTTGTGCTTTCACCCATTAAACGTTCCAACTCTAAAACATTTCGAAGGAAAAGTTTGGTCTACACATAATTATGTTATGTTTTTTATTTTGTACTTACAGCAATTCGTATGAATGAATATTAATCGTAAAATTCGCTTTCTCGTTTGTAATTATTTGTTTCGCAATGTCAGATTGCACTTAAACCGAAAGAGACTTACGCAAGACTTCTTCGGTCATACTTTTTACACGAATTCTTTCGAATAGCTGTCGAGTCGACAAACAACTCGTTCCTTTGCAGTGAAAGTTTGTTAATCGTAGATTTATAACATTAAGTATTCGTAGCTGTTCAAATCGCTCTTCTTCTTTTTTTATTAACTATAGATTATTATCATAATGTTAAAGAACGTATTTCGATTGGTGGAAAGTCAAGGCAAAGAGTATTATTACGGCGATGTAGATCAGCCTTGTAGCGGAGACGGCTGTCGCGGAATTGCACAAATCGCTGCTGCAGATGTGGCAGGACTCGATTACATCACGTCCTGCCTGTGTCATGGAGTTGCCGCACTGACCGTCAATGGTGTCCATTTCGTCATGATACGGAGTAGAGCACTGGCGTATGACAACTCGCTCACCCATTTCTAAACAAAACACAAATCAATCATTTAATGAACAATCGGGATTTCCAACCCGTTTAAAAACCTGCTTAATGTCAGAATAAAATTTTATTTATATTTTCGTATGCAATATGACAAAAAGTTCAAAAGAATCAGGTATATATCCGATATGATAAATATTTCATATTTCTAATCCTTTTTATAGTAGCAATGTGAAGTTTTTATTTCTATAGTTCATTTTCCTTAGACATAGTTTACTATATATATTTAAATAATACACTCGTCAACAAAATTATAGCAACACATAAGTTTATATCAAAATTTCACAAACTTTAAATAAGCATAACTCCAAAAAATTCTCGTATTGAAAAGTTTTTTTGCATTCTCAAAGATAAAGTCTATACTTTAAAGATCATTCATTATTGTTTAAATTGATCTTTTCTTTCTTTTGCCGTCTTTTCAAAAGTAAGGAAGTGTTATAACTTCAAAAAATTATATATTATAATTTGACACACTCTATGGGAGAATTTTTCGCAGAGTTATGCTTATTTAAAGTTTGCGGAATTTTTATATAGACTTATATATTGCGTTAATTTTGTCAACAAATGTACATGATAAATTAAGTTTTAGTTAGCACATGTACCGGAGTTACCCTATATAGATTTGAATGGATAGGGTGTCCCAAAAGTTCCGCATGTAAAGTACTAGGTATAATTCTTTATGCTAAAAAAAACAATTTTCTTCTTTAGCAAAATTGCATTTGAGTAATTTTTGGAAAACAAATTAAAATTAATAAGTAAGCCTTGTCTATAAGACGTTTAGAGTCGGTGTACGCGTTTACTCACTTATGGTATACCTTGATTTTTTTCTATATTGTATTTCTCAAAATAGGTAAAGTTGACACAAATAAGCGAAGAAAGATACTAGTTTTTCGATCAAGACGATTTGCGAAATTTTAAACCTAATAATATTTTTATGCCTAATAATATTTTTAAAATATATTTCACAGTATACATTTTATAATATGCAATTGAGATACAGACTTTCAAAATGCATTTTGTCCAAAATTTATAATTTTCAAAAAACGAGAAAGAAAACCACAAGAAAACTACGCACTTTACTTTAGAAAACAACAATATAGCAATCAGTAGGAATGTGAAATATTAAAAAGAATGTGATATCAAAAATAAATTTTTAAATTTTCCAAAAAATTGTACAAAATAAAATTTTGGACAAAACACATTTTGAAAGTCTGCTCTTTAATTGCACATCATAATAATAAGTGAATATTGACTGTGAAATATGTAATACAAATAGGGAAACTATATTTTATTAAAGTGAATATTGGTGCTTACTGCTTATAATAATATTTTTTTGTTTGAATTATATAATTTCCAGTTTATGCAAACTGCGCACCAATTATTTGTCGATCATAGTTCTAAACTGAAGCTGAAGTAAGTAATATCGCAAATTAAATTAACAAGCAATTTAATAATATTATGATGCTTATAAGCATCTTAAAATATTGTAAAAAATTTATTCTAAAAATATTACTTCAGTTAGGACTCCTCATCTGAACCTTATATTCCATTACGTACTCTAGCTCTAGTTTAGAACTGTATTTCAAAACCAACAAACAATCGGTCATGAGATTGCATGAACAGATAATTGTAAAATTTACACAAATATTGTTACCCAGCACACACCAAGGTACTGTTATATAACTGTTAGTTATAATTTTCCACTCATGTAATTCCACTCATGTAACACACTCGTTATATAACTTGATACTTGCTAAGTAAACATCAAGATCCATTTCGGCCGAAAAATGGTCTACTTCTTTGCTTATTTGTGTTATTCACATTATTGATCGTAGTATCATTTATTATTGATGAAGTTAACAAAATAAATGTTATTTCTATTCTTTACGTGAATGAATATTCTGATTCTTTCCATAGCATTATTTAAAAATAAAAACAAATGTAAATAGTAATATAAAAGTAATAAAAATAATATTTTTTGGTACTTTTAAGCTAATGTAAAGCTAAAAAATGTGACGTGATAGAACAATTTTATTTACGGATTCATTTTCAGTGATCTAAAATCTATTAAACTCATATATTATATTAACTGCTATATGTAAAATTTACAGTTATGGATTAAAAGAAGAAAAGATAATAATGGTCCGCTTATGCTTATTAATCACATGTACGATTCGTTATTATGAATCTATATTCAAAATTGTCAAATATAATATGTAATATGTCAAATATAAATAATCATTGTTTCACAAATAGGATGGCGTAAAAATAATGCAGTATCCTGGTAGAAATGTATACAGTTTTCTTAAGGTCATTCTACAATGGCAGTAGTAGTAGTGGATTAAGGAGTAAGCATTAGACATAGGCTATAGAATTAAGGTGTTCTTATGTCCGAGTGTCTATAACGGCGTATAATAAAGGTTATAATAAGTCAATCGCGCTAGTTTTCGTATTACTACTGAGCTCTCATTGGTTGAAGTCTCATTGAGAGTAAGAGTAGATCATAGGAAATGGATTTTACCCATTTGGCTTACTCCGATGTTACTCCTTAATTCACTGTTATGCCATTGTAAACGGACCATAAGACACCTATCTAATTAGTATCTAGTATTAATAGATACATTTTCAGACTTGCTTGTTGAACAATTGAATAATCTATTTATTGTCCTGTTTTTGTCATTATTCTGTAAATAAATTCAGATTTTCCGAATTTTTTATGCGCAGTAACTACAGGCAAAACATTACATCTTAATTGAGATTCTCAGTACTTTTACTTTTCAATTACTAAACATAATTAATGAAACTGTCTAGTGACTATTAAAAAGTGCATGAAATTTCTAGTAGGATGTTTATATGTATTTTTCATAGAATTCAATAATAATACATATTAGATTTCATTAAAATCAAATTTTTCATATATTATTCAAACAAATAATATTTGACAATTTTGACGTTACGTTCATAATCGGCGATCCCAAAAATCCCAAAGTTATGTGTAGATGAGTATTTAAATTGTGTAAGCAGACCATTTTTCCTTTCTTGTAACTATTGTATAATTATAAATTTTAATTTGCATAAAGTATACAATATGTGAATTTTATATATTTTAGATAGCTGGAAACGAATCTGTAAATAAAATTGCTCTATTACATCAAATTTTTGAGCTGTTTTAGCTCAAAAGTGTCATTTTCGGCACTTAAGTCCAATTTTCTCAAATATATGACGTGATATAGCAATTTCGTTTTCGAATTCGTTTTTAATGAGAAAAAATTTATAAGAATCATCTTGACTAGATTGTGGTCTAAAAAAAGTTAAAATTAATCACACAGTGTTATTAGACATTCTATATAATAAATATTTCCATTCTATATAATAAATAAATCCATTCTTAAAAGGACATCCTTTAATTACGGAATGTCCTTTTAAGAGTGAATTCTTTGAAATATTCTAAGACATAAATTTTAATATAAAAATGCTATGATAGTTTTTAAATTATTAGTGATCAAAGTTCAAAAAGAGCTGAAGAAAAAGTTGTATCAATATATACAATAAGTAGTATATATAATATGTAACAAATTTATGAGTCATTTTCTATAAAAATTAAACAATATATATAAAATTATATAACATTATATTTAAATATATATATGTGTGTATGTACACACACACGACACGCACACGCACACATGCACGCACGCACGCATGCACACGCACACACACACACACACACACACACACACACACAATGGAAAATACACATAATTATATATTTTTATATATTTTTACATAATTTTATATAATTAAAAATGATTATGCATGAGAAACTTTTTACCGGGTTTTGTGAAATTCAGTTGCAAAATGTATCAAAAAATAATTATAATATCACCATTTTCTATGAATGTAAATAACAAAATTTACTACAAATACTGTACTTTACGTCTCGAATATAATAAAATATTATAACAATATTATGTAGCTTTTAAATAATCCCATATTAATTGTAAATATAACGATTGAATTTTTAAGCGAGGGAGTGCAATTTAGTAACCGGTGTAATTTCGGCAATCTCTCCTGATAGAAGACATTTTCTAATTTGTATTTATATTTCCGAAGCAAATCAAAATATAGCAGAGAAAACAGCCAAATGTAAGCATTTATGGATGGATGTAATTTTATAATAATGGATTTATTCTCTTTATAAAAATTATACAAGACCATTTCATTTATTTGACAATCAAAATAACAATTATTTTTTAAAAATTGTTTATTAATTGTCAAATTAAAACGCGAACATCGTATATCTTAAATTAGTGTGAGTTTATATCGATGCAAGATAACACTTAACTTTTGACAAGATCATTTTCGTATGTGGTTTCCAACCTAGTCGGCATACAGATTCAAAAAGAATTAAAAAAGAATTCAGGCTTATATCATCAATTTAGAGTTCATTTTGAGACGCAAAAGAATTCTTTTTCTGAAAAGAGTTCTTTTGCATCTGAAAATAAATTCTGAATTGATGACATAAGCCTGAATTCTTTTTGAATTCTCTGTGCCGACTGGGAAGATTCATCTGAAGGTAAAATTAATAACTGATTCATTGGTCAGAAGAGAATTCCGTTAAGTGCACAATAAAGTTCATGTAGAAAATTACGTTATAAAGTTAAAACCATAAATCGATGTATGAATAAATACGAATAAATAAAGAAATAAATTAAGCAGATAAACATGTCAATAAAAAGAGCATTGTTTAACTTATAAAAACAATCTCCAAGAATTTTAATGATTAAGATTTAAATCAGATTGAAGTCAAATAATTAAAATAAAATTATGTTATCAGACCGTTCGTTATGTTCTCTATGTGTTACAAGTCATGTCCCGAGGTTGACTGTGTGAGTTTTCATATACATCAATAAAATAGTGTGTCAAACTAAAGTCTGTTCTGAAGCATTGGTTTTTCTTAAATTTCTTGTAAGTTCATCTAAAATGTTAAAATAAGAACTATCTAGTAATTCTTTATTTATAATGTAATCCATTCTTTTTTTCCTTTAAAGTAAATGTACCCAGATAGCAAGTTTCCGGCTTGTTGCTATTAATTTGATAAAAGTGCGTTGCTGAGTTGTCATCTTTATTGAAAGCGGCTTCCGTTTTTGCTTATGATATTGCCGGCAACGCATGCTACATATGCGACTTTATAACAAGTTGTTGGAAATTTTATATTAATAAGCTATTGTCCTTCAGTTGTCTGGGAAACAGTTTCTTTCTTGTTGTCTTCAGGTTGCTATATACAAAGGGATTGGCGTCTTCATTATACCAACGTGATTGCAACTGAAGGAAAATTTGTAGTAGTAAGTATTTCTCTTTTTGCTCTAGGAATGCATTGCTATCTGGGTATTAAATGACGTCACTGTTTGTTTTATGTCCGTAATAACACAGCTAAAAGTTTCTAAACATTTCCGAAAAGCAATTGTCAAAGTGTATCAAATAACTCCGTGAAAGTAAGTGAACACATATAATTTGATATTCCGTGAAAAGCTGTTTCAAAAACCTATGGCGAGAATTTGTCACTTTTAACTGTCCATGACTAAGTTTATTTTTAAATAGTTACTATGAAATGTAACCTATAAAATAATAAAATTAAATAATCTGAATAACAAGAAGGCTATACCAGTCGAAAGGATATCTAAATAATAAGAAGGCTATACCGGTTGTTAGGATATTGTACTGTAAAATTAAATAACTTTGGATTGTAATACAAAGTGTTTTGTACAATTAATGTGTTTAAAAAATAATAAAATATTAAAGTATTATACAATTATATGGTTTTTGTACAATATAATAAGGATGGCCAACACAGATAGAGTGGTCATTTGGTACATATTAGTAGCATAAATCGAAACAACGAATTTCGATCAAAAGTTGAAAATAAACAAAAATATTTTTGAAATAAGAACGCCTTGTATAGTCAAGCTGGATCTTAGTGCTTTTTATAAATTTTACTTGTGTGATTTTTATATACCTTTTTTAAAATTCAACCGACTACGCGCCGAATTACTTTTCCGGTCATAACGCAGCTATAAAAATATTTTTGTTTATTTTCAACTTTTATATACGTTTCCGCTAATTTACAATATTAAATAAAATTCATAGTCTTACCTAATACCTTTTTTTTCAAATAATCTGCCAGAAATTAGTCCTTGCTTAAATGATTAATTCCGTACATTTACCTTATGTGAATTATTTTTATGAAACGAATCTTTTATGATAATTATTTTCGTGGTCTCTAATATTTTAACTGGTAATATTGATTTTCCCAATCAATTTTGTGATTAAAATTTATAATGTGCTCAGTGATGACCGAATGTCTATCAGGGTCTATCAATTTGATACTGTTTTTATGGTCGAGTTTTTAATTATCTTTTCGTTTGACTTACATATAAAGCGCCATAATTTTTACAAATTTTATAAACTACACAATTGTTTAATAAAAGTTGATTAGCGTGACAATCTTCTTCTAATAATTAATAGGGTAAAGTTGCCTATTATGAGATTTTTTTAAAGGCATATAATTTATTTAATTTATATCATTAACTCCTATTTTTATATCCAAATTATAGTAAATATATTTAAGTTTCATCGCCAAAAGTTAGCAATCGATAATAGTTATATTTTGTTGTATATGAAATTTTTTATCAAAGTTGCCGATTTTGCTTGTTCAAAAAAAGGGTTCCTAATATGAGATACAAAGGTTTTTTTATGTGAAATAAATCTTATCGACTTGGACCTTACTAGGTTCAAATTAGGCTCCAGACTCAAAATCTAGTTGACCATTCAAATAGCTCTTTCGATACTCAAAAACTTTTATACGTACGAAATCTATTCTTTTCGAGATATTTTAAAGTTTCAGTACTAATGTTGAAGGCTATAACTTTCAAGCCTCATAATTCGAAAGTCCTCAATAACAAACTTTATTATAGCATTTTAGAAAGTTCTCGAAGTCAGAATATGCAAATATTAATGGAGATTTTTGAGTGTTTCATATTATGAGTTCCACGCTTTGCGGTTTTACGAATCACCAAATCTAATATTTATAATTAAGCAAATCATCACATCCCGTATTTTTCTATTAATACAACTTTATTCCATCACTGCATGCAGAATTTATCATCAAATATTTGTTTATTTTATAATAAACAAGGTTTAAAGACTCATCTCAATAAATCTTGACAACATCAAATTTCAGAAAACTTTTTTTTCAACGACTGCACGCATGGTCTAATAATGAATTTTTTACTAAATAGATTTCACCCAAAGAGTAATAAGTTTATGATAGTACCAACCACATGCGTTTATTAATGTAGCAAAAACCTCGCTACCTCATATTAGGAACCTATCCCATAATAGGCGACTTTACCCTAATACTTTGTAAATTTAGATTTTTTCTAACAATTTAGAAACTAATTTTACACATAAATAAATTTTATTCAATCTTTTTAACAATATAAACTGTACCTTATATACATAAACACAATATATAATATATGAAATCTATATTGCATACATTGAATAAATATTTAATTAACTGATTAGTGTTCCTAAATGATGAATTGTGTAATGTCTATATTCATCAGACATTAATTCCAGGAACATTAAATGTGTTTCTGCAATGTTTCTTTTCAACAATTGAAACAATTATTCTCCATTTTGAAACAATTATTCAATAGTTACAATATTGTAATTCAATGTTTCTGAAATATTGATTCAATGTTTATATGCTGTATTTGAATTGTCGTGTTTACGGACTCAGCAAACAAAAATAAATTCAAATAAATTAAAAATTGTATTCATTTTAATTTATCCGACTTAACGCTTTAGAATCCCTAAGTATTTTTGGATTCAAATGGACTCAAATGGATTGAAATGCACTATTCATCATTTTGAATTCGGATGGATTTGTATCTTCATTATATTATTTTTGGATTCAAATTAATTGAAATATAAAATGAGCTATTCATTATGTTGAATTTATATTATTTTTGGATTCAAATGGATTCGAAAAATCTGAAGCGCGAATTCGAAAATGTCAAAATAAATTCATTTTTATCCATTTCAATTCATTTTCGTTTGCTGGGAAGGTTATGCACTAGCTAAAAGAACTGTTCAAAAAAAAGTTTCACTCACTTTAAGCGTAGTGACTTTTGCGCCGAAGATCAAAAACGTTCAGATAGATTTTCAATGAGAGATAAATGATCAAACTGCAGCACTAATTAAAAATAATCTACGCTACACGACACGAGAACAGAAGGACACATATATAGTTAATTAAATATATGTATGAAATATATATATATATATATACATACATATATGTATATAATATTTTTGAATTTTACATAAAAAACAGAACAAAACTTCCGGACAACCCAATGTTATGTACATTCTATATTACAATGTAGCTACAAGATTCTGCGCCGTATGAATATATAAACTTTTAAATATATGACATAAAAAATTATAAGTAAATAATAGAATTCTATTCTGAAATCTCTCCATGATTTATAGATCGCCAAAAATTGATATTTAGTAAAAAAAATTATAGTCGTAATTTGTGATTGATAAGTACGCGTTTCTTTTACGTATTTCGTCCTATTCCTTTGTTCTCTGTAGGAAACGGCAAAGACAGAGATTTCTCGGAAAGTCCTTCAACAGCGCAGTGCAATCGTTTCACGGTCATCTATATCCGTGCGCCAACGAGCGTACAACTCAACGTTGATTTAATAGCGCGATTATTATTGGCGCTTACGTAATTTTTGCGTTCGTGTGGCGGCCGCGCTCGCTATTTCACGCACGCTGCCTCGTCATGCTAGAATTTCGTCGAATTGATGGAATTCGACATGCGGTTAGTACGTTCGATTTACCATGAAACCACGCAATGACAACTTTAACAACACATTGACAACACTGCGTGCAAGAGTGAAATATGAGTGACGTGTGTACTCTGGCCCGAAATTAATCACAAGCTCGTGGTGGGAGTAATGTCGTTTTTTTCTCGTAGGCGTGGCACCGGCCTTGTTTTAACGTCCAATTATCATCGTCATTTCTATGCGCTCCGGCGTGACTCAATCGCGGCGCATATTATCGTACGCGTCATCGCAGTTTTGTAAGGAAAAGGATGAACGTATTAAAATGATGCGATTTAAAAGACGCCACTTCACAATGCGTCATTCTCCTAAATGAACACCTCGAGATGTTGGTCCGTACATATAGCAAAATATCAATTCTAGTGCCAAGAAAACGCCAAAATTCCTCAGTATTTATTTTTCTCCTTCTAATAACGGTTATTTTTAATAAAGAATATTTTCTTGATAAATCTTAAAATATACTCATCACAAATTAAAAAAAAAAGGGAAAGATTGACCAATAAGAGTCGACACAAGACGTTAGTGTGCACATAAAATTTATTAATATCTCATATGATGAAAAAAGGCGTGCATTCGACGCTATTTAAAATAAGCCTAACATTAATTCGCAAAGTACGTTTAACAATAATCCGCAAATTATGCGGATTATTGTTAAACGTACTTTGCGAATTAATGTTAGGCTTATTTTAAATAGCGTCAAATGCACGCCTTTTTTCATCATATGAGATATTAATAAATTTTATGTGCACACTAACGTCTTGTGTCGACTCNGTTGACTCCTATTGGTCAATCTTTCCCTTAAATTATTAGTGGAATTTGTATAAGGAGTCTTAACGATTTTTTCGATTTTAATTTAAAAAAAAAAGTTATTATCATGTATTTAAAAAAAGAATTTATACCCTTTCCAGGAATAGAATATTAGGAAATTTTATCGAAGAAATATCAAAATAATAAGTAAACAAAATTTTTGTTTTAACTTAATATTTTTGATGCAAGTATTAAATTATTAAAGTTCAAAGTAAATTTGATGCTTATGACGAACTTATGAGAGATTCGCGATTGTCTGAACTTATGAAATACTTATGAAATAAGTAACATTTACTCATTTCAAGTAATTGTAAGTGAGTAATTTACAGTATGTATTTTGCCGTGTGTACATTATACATGCTGCGTAGATCTCGCGCTCACGAAGCAGAAATTTTCTACCATCACGGTCACGCGGCAGCATTTTTTTGCTATCGCGTTATTGAAGAATTAACACATATAACAAATGAATATTAAAATGCGGACATGCATGATTATCTTCCGAAACGTTTAAATGTTATTGGTATCGTTTTTCATACCGCACAGACCTTCAAAGAACAATCTAAAGATATCCTTAGGACATCCAAAGGATGTTCGTACATTCAAAAGATATTCCCAGGACATTCTTTTAATAAAGTGTGATGTATGGGTTTCATTAAACCCAAGTTGTATTATGTTGTAAAATTAAAAAATTATTGAAATAATCTCGATAAATGTGTTGAGATATTTTTTTAAGCAAATTTTCACGCTACACCGCAATATTATCTCAGACAAACAATCCTTACCTCGTTTGACGATTTTACGGCAAATAGGTTTTGAAGAGCCATAAGGGCCTGGATCGCAAGTCCTTATATGAAACGCAGCGTTATGATCTGAAGTGTTCATCGGATCTTTACACATGTTGTTTACATTGGACGCACATACCCAGCACCGTAAGGCGGAACCTGTTAAACACATACGATGAAAAATTCATAAAATGTCTTACTTTATGATTTGAGTGTCGAGATACAATATAAATGCACGTATCATATATTGACTTCAAGCATACATTGAAAATATTCTTAGCAAACTATAAAATTACCATATGACATATATGTAGAACATCTATATTTATGTATATGTTACACAGCAGTTACATGTGCTGTCTAAATCTCATAGGGTAAAAATTAAGTTTGTAATTATGCTTGTGCAATTATTCGAGTGATTTGTCACTCTATAAAAGTTAAAATTCAATCATATATGACTAAATTGGACTCATCTTTTACGTTTCATTCTACGAGCTTTAGAGAGTATGTTTGATGGGTTAGATATATCTTCACTGTTTTCACATAGTTAATATAAAGTTACAGGTCCGACGACTTATAAGTGTGGAAATTTTTGCCGACGGGAGGAAAGTGGAAGGCTGATAGTCGGTGAAAGTATGAATTACGAAATATGTATTTTTTTCTGATTTAATTATCTATAACCTTAATAAATACAAAAGCGGAGACTCCCATTAATTTCTACTTATAAATTCATTGACTAATTTATCCAGATTATCGCCAATGTGTTTTGCTAAATCCCTATGAATATACAATATGGCCAAGTTATTCAGTCACATTTGCATCATGTATGCCCATAACCATGTTTTTAATCTTAGCGCAGAGAAGGAACGCTCCGTTGGGCACGACAAGGATGGGATTGTCAGTATTATCCGAATTAATTTCGTAAACTCAGGATCAAAGCTCTTACATTTTCGATACTTTTTAAAAACCCAACCTCTTTCACAGATTCAAGGATTACTTTTTCAAACTTTAGATGTCGAGAAAAAGCTGCTGATGAGTCATCAAACGGTCTTTATCGTCTTTGTAAAACGCTAATATATGTAGATTTTATATTGGGCTTATTTGTACTATGATCGCGAGTATTGGTCTGCAGTCCGCACACTTTCCCGATGAGTTTTAAAAAATTAATAGTTGATTTTAAATTCAATTGGATTTCTTGGGTGTAGATTTCCACACCAAGATAATTTTTGGGTATGCATTGCTTCACGGATCCATACGCAGGTCCGTAAAGTTATAAATATACATTCAAAATAAATATACCTTTATTTTATAATATTTTATAATAGAATAGTAGTAATAAATTTTTTAAATAAACAGTGCAAAGAAGCGAGTTCTTTTAAAAAATAATTATTTTTTTCAAAGTGGTATTAATGCGGTCAAATTTCAATTTTAGAAATATATTTAGAAAAATCGATAGCTATTCTATCTATAAGAGATAATTTTAATAATAACAACTCGAGGGGGCGGTCCTCATTACTGAAAATCCACCTGTGGCACACAGACTGCAGTCCATTGTGTCTAAGTGATTTTACAATTTTACATTAAAACAATTTTTAGCATTAACTGAAAGCTTTTGAAAACATTTTATTTCCCTTTTAAAGGCAGATAGTAAGATTTTAAAAAATCACGCAAATATGAAATAAATGGTGAATTAATTGTAATAAAAATATAGTTCTCAATTAAACAATTGTGATGCAAAATCTAATCTAAAAAGATATCAAATGTTGAGGCATACATGATGCCCGCTGTATATGCAAAACAGTATTATATCTAAGTCTTTAGTCTAGTAGATTACACAATACATGTTTGTCAAGATATATGTAATAGATATATATTTTTATTTTTAAAAAAGTTTGCGCTCTAAGCATCAACAAAATGTAAATCGGAAGTTTACGGAAATAAATTTAAATTAGTATCACACACGAGAAGATATTTGCGCAATTTTATAAAGGAAAACAGGTGCGGGTATGATTAAGAAGTGACGTAATGCTGAGTAACCGTGGATATTAATGGTGCCAGTTCTGTACACAATCAGGTTGTCGCCATTGTAAAAATGCATTCAGGCGCAACGCAGTATGTAATTTGATAGGTCACGAAATAAACAAAAGATTATATATATATATATATAAAATCTTTATATATATATTTATATTTATATTTATATGTATGTTTTTTATTGTTTTGAATTATTAATTCATGTTTTGAATTTTGTGTATGAATAAGGTATGCGAAATATCCCTCTGAGAATGAAGAGAACATAGTACTTTATAAATATATATCTCCATTATTCTTTTTATTTAAATTTATTTTTCATTAAACTTTTAAGATCATTTTAAAATTTATAGAGGTATTTCCAAAAAAATGTTTAAGACAAAAGTTTCTTTTTTTGCGTGTAATTTGAATCTGCAATAAAAAGTACATATTACATTTTTAAAAATTCAACATCAGATCTGGATAGTCCATTTCCGGTCGGAACCGAAAGTTGAAAATATCACTATTCAATAGAGTGTACCCGATTTATTTATTAAAATTTTTGACATTTCTTATAATCACTTTTTTTCTTTTTAAAAGAGGTGTAGAGATGTAACGGGTAGAAATGTGTTTAAATAGAAAAAAAATCAAATAATTTTTTATAAAATGTTTTTTTTTAAACACAACAAACCTCGTCTTCTTTCAAAATTTTGTTTCGTTTCAGATATGTATTTAATATCTATATTTTAGTTATTATAAGTTAATTTTTCATGATTTTTTTTAGATGAATTTAAACTATCACTATTTTAAAAGTTGATTACATTAAAATTGACTATATTGTTATGTAATTACTATTTTAATTAGGTAAATTCTTCGAAAAAAGCATTTTAATAAATTTTATGAGCATGTTATATATATTTTTACATGATTATACACGAGTTATTGTTTATAGACCCTTTATTGTAAAAAATATATTTAATACAAAATTGTTTTAGTATTTTGAATAACTTTTAATAAACCATTAATTTCTGTGGGCTTATGACTCAAACTTTGGATGCTTCAGCATTTTGAGATATAAAACGAGTTTTTTAATTCATCGATTAATCATTCGTATTATGAGCAAATACAACTTGTTCTGTAAAGGTTGAATTTGCGTATATGATTAAACGATCGATGAAATAAAAAACCAGCCTCTATTAGAATATACTATTTAAAAGACACAAAAAATGTTAAAAGAATTGAAGATTGATAGTTTCACTCGTGTTATATATATATATATAGACATACGTCGGTCACCAACTCCTGTTTAAAACAATTAAAGATCGTTTACAACCTATTCATGACTGCCATCATGTTACCGTATTAACTAAAAAAGAACTAAATCTGTATTCTTTCAATGAAGAAAAATGTTTTTTTTTCTATGTTTTCTTCTACTAGAAAAAAGAACTTTTTACATTTTTACTCTTCGTTTTACAAAAACAATCTTTTTTCAAATCTTTTTCAACAATTTTCACTTGTATTAACGCGGACTCACCCGAAGTTATGAAAAGTGTTAGCCCGAAGATGATCAACGTTGTACGCATCGCGGAAACCATTTTAAGTATCGATATGCCCGCTGAAACTGTTGAAAATCAATTCTATTCCGTAGGAGTTCGTGAAGAAAATCCTTCCTCGATAATTATGACGTTTTCAAAAATGACCGTTTGTGTTGCCGTGTGATCGGGATGGCTGTTTCGTAACTGCCGATGCGAAACGTGTCCAGTACGATACTGAGGAACCAACACCCTCTTTTCCAAGAGTACTCCTCTTCCTCTCCTTCTATCTGCCTCTCGTAGCTTCTCTCTTCTTCTCACCGACTGTCCGCCGATCGCTACGAGGTTTCTCTCGCTTTTTACACGCGATTTCTTCCATGAGTGCACGAAATTCATATATGTATCATAAAATGCATGTATATATCAAATGTAAATATATAAAGTGTATTATATAAGTTTAGCACTTTTTACGTATTCTTGAATTTATTTATAATTGATTCTATCTTTGATGAAGATACAATCGCATGTGTTAAAACTCAAAAAATATAAATAAACTCTAATATAAAAGAATATAAATAAAATTTTGATAAAATTTCAATACATATGTAACGATATTTTAATTATATTTCGCTGAAAAGATTATTTTCTGCGTTTAATAAAAAACGGCTCACACTATTTATGCTGTTCACACTGTACGTATTTTATATTATTTTCATTATTATACATATATCTTGCGTTTAAATTGATATAGATTAGAAATATTAGTATCGATAGGTATTAATGTTCATGTTATAATAATAATAATAATAATAATAGTATTAATATTATAGATGTTATTTGATACTAGAGTTGGGTAAGTTAATACTTTTTTTTAACTAAATTAAGTTAAAGTTAATGGCATTATAATTAATTCAGTTGCGTTACAAGTTACATGAATCAGAAATTAACTCAGATAAAGTTACGTTAAGACTAAATTAACTTAAGTTAAAATAAAAGTTGAAATTTTGAAAATTATTGTTTATATTAAATTATAATATATTTTTTTTTAAATTGCATTAATTTAAAGAACAAAACATTTATGATATGGATAATCAAATTTTTATTTTAAATTAAGTTTTATTTCAAATTAAATTAATATAAAATAGAAAAAATTTTGTTTTTTATAAAAACATGTATTTTTTTCTTTTAGTTTACATCTTTTTTTATTAACAGTTTACATCTTACAATGATTAAATTATTAATAATATGATATAACCTTGTGTATAATATAAAATATAATCTTATATGTAATATATTAAATATAACTTTATAAAAATTTGTTTATTGTTAAATGCCTCTTTAGGCACTACGAGCATCGCGTCCATCACGATCATTAAGCTTTTTCTAAATTAACTGTGTGCCTAATTTTCAAAATTTTATGGAAAATAAATATTGACACTTACAGAGATAAAAGAAATTAACGTAGAAAAAAGTTAATAGGTTAAAGTTTAAAAATAATTAGTTAAAGTTAAAAGTTAATGAATTTGAAATTAACTAAATTAAGTTATTAATTTTTTAACTTTTTACTTAACTTTTAACTTTTTAACTAGTTATTACCCAAGCTTATTTAATACTAATATTATATTAATGTATTCATGATCGATATTCATCTAATCTTATTTTGAGACAGTATTTAAGTAACATCATAAGATGTTAATACGACTTTATAATTGGTTGACATCTTAAGATAGTACTTATAGCTTAAGATAGTACTTAAATATAAGAATAAACTATGAATACCGGCCTATGTATCTCTTGTAATATAATAGATTTGTTCGTGTTGCATGCACTTTTTGTACTTAGAATCTTCGCTTTCTTTCTCTCCAACGCCGAAGTATATATTTACCGTTTTACAAACATTTTTTAAGATTTGAAGCAACAAATACAGGTCTAATAAGTGGAGTAAAAGTAAAATCTTATATAAATATAAACAAGAATTTCTGTATCATTTATTCTTCAAGTCTTGTCATTTATTCAAGCATAAGGAAAGAGAAGAATTTTCTCTATACGGAAAACAAGTCTTAATGGATGACATTTTAATGAGAATTCAATGAAAATTAAATAATAAAATTTTAATGAAAAATTACTTATATTGCTTTATGCAAACTAAAATTTATAATTACAGATTTAAAAAAAGGAATTAATAATGATCCGCTTATACAATTTAAATACTCACCTGCACATAACGATTTTTGGGTCGCCGATTATGAAGGTATGATAAAAATTGTCAAATATAATGTTTGAACGATTATTGTTCATAAAATGTATTAAAAATTTGATTTTAATAAAAAATAATAGCATTATTAAATTCTACAAGAAAAATACATATAAGTACTACATTATTCTTCCGACAATCAATTTGTGAAACAATGATTATTTATAAATATTACTCATACTTGACAATTTTGATCACAGATTCATAATTGACGAATCGTTATGTGCAAGTGATTATAAACATAAACGGACTATTATCGTCTTTCTTTTAATCCATCACTGTAAATTTTGCATAAAGACGTTGACCCATTACAGCCCACGGTTAGACCAGCAAGGTTAGCCAAAGAATAACAATTGGAAATAGAACCGGAAAAAAACATTACTAACATAAAAAGCACGCTGCACAAATCAATTTTGCTATTAATTATAAACAAATTAGTAAAAATTGATTGTAAAGAAAAACTTGCACCATTGTACTATTCGATTTTATGGGAAAAATTACAAAAAATATATATAACTCTTTCTTAAATCTTTATTTTATACAAAAAGAGTAATAAATGATATAAACAATTAAAACTTGTTTCTGCCCATAGCCAGACTAGCAAGGTTAGCTATAAAATAAAAATTGAAAATAGGACCCAAGCATAAAAAACATTTCTAGCGTAAAAAGTACGTTAAAACAGTCAATTGGTAACGAATTGTTATAAACAAATTATTAGCATGTAATGATGCTTGCAAACGCAGTGTGAGTAAAATGAGAACTTATTCAATGAGAACTATCTCATTCAAATTTTATTCTAATTCAAATTTGTATATTAGTACGTAGGCTGCTGCAAAAGTTTCGGGAATCGGGTACTCTTAGTGTTGCCAGAGAATCATAGATGTCACTATCATAAAATTTGACATCTTTTAGGTTAAGTAGCATTGACAGTTAAAAAGAAAATAATTTGATAGCGTCTATATACAAGAACAAAGTCAACAATTCCCGGAAAAAATGGAATTAAATCGCGAACATTTTCGAG